>VZUI01047669.1:0-14774 GCA_013401135.1 Cettia cetti | reverse complement strand
AAAATGGTGGGGAATGTGGGGAGAAAATGGAGGGAAACGTGAGGGGAGAAAATGGGGAATGTGAGGGGAGAAAAGGGTGAGAAACATGAGGGGACAAAATGGTGGGGAATGTGAGGGGAGAAAATGGAGGGAAACGTGAGGGGAGAAAACGGAGGGAAATGCGAGGAGAGAAAATGGAGGGAAACGTGAGGGGACAAAATGGTGGGGAACGTGAGGGGAGAAAATGGAGGGAAATGTGAGGGGACAAAATGGTGGGGAATGTGAGGGGAGAAAAGGGTGAGAAACATGAGGGGAGAAAAGGGAGGGAAATGTGAGGGGGAAAAAACCAGGAAACGAGAGGAAAAAGGGTGTAATAGATAAAGGGGGAAAAGCAGGCAACATGAGGCCAAAAATGATGGGAAACGTGAGCGGACAGAAGGCTGGGAATTGTGACAGGAAAAGTGATGGGCAACTTAGAAGGAGAAGGGTGAGAAATGCGAGTAAAAAAGGGAAAATGGTGAGAAAAATGACATAAACCCGGAGGTGCTTTGTTTCCTTAACGCTGCTGTGGCCGCAGCAAGTCCTGCAGATTGTGGATTCTGTGGGAATTTTGGGATGTCCTGTTGGGTGTGTATTTGTGTATATTTGGGTGTGTTTTGGGACCCTCAGACCCTCCCCAAATTGTGAGGCTCCCCATGTCCGAGGCCTCCCAAATATGACCTCCAAATTGTTACCCTCCCCAAAAAATTCAGACCCCAAGACTGAGCCCCCCCAACCCACATATCCCCCCCAAAATCTGAACCCCATTCTCATGATCTCTCCAAATTCTGAGCCCTGAAACCTGACCCTCCCCAAAAAATTAAAGCCTCGAGATTGAGCCCCCCAACCCACATAACCCCCCAAAATCTGCACTCCATTCTCATGATCTATCCAAATTGAAATTTGAAATCTCTGAAATCTGATAGCCCCCTCCCCAAAAGTGAGACCCCCATAATGGGACCCTCAAAGCTGCTCCCCCAAATCAGAGCCCCCCCACCCCAAATCGTGTGATTCCCCCCACCCCCAGCTCCCCAAATTCCCCCAAATTCCCCCAAAAAAAACTCGCGGAGCCTCCGGAACGATAAAAAGGTCTCGGCAACACCCACGACACGCCCGTCACGATACACCGTAGAAAAGGGGGGGTACCGGGGGGGGACCCCTCAAACCTCCCCCATCCCCCCAAAAACCCCGCGGGGGGGGAGAGGAGGGAAGGGGCAGGGGAGGCCCCCCCAATATATATAATAATAATTATAATAATAATTAAAAAAAACCCCGAAATGAACAAAAAAAAGGGGAGGGGAAGGGAAGGAGAGAAGCTCCCCCCCCCCAAATTGGGGAGGGGGGTGGGGGCAAATAATCCCCGGGAGGGGGCGAAGAACCCCCCCGGTGGGGGAGGGGTTGTGTGTTGGACACCTGGGGGGGTAAATCCGACCCCACCCAGGGGGGGCAAATTGGGGGGGGGGGGTAAAAAAGATCCAGAAGAGATCTCAGACACTGAACTCTTTTCCAGAATCAAAATAGGAGCAGCAATACTTTACTTTTGGGTGTTATTATTTTATCATTAGATTGGTAGGAATGCATTATCATACTTTGGTTGTTACTGTATGTACTTAAAACTCCTTTGAGCACAACTTATTTCTCCTTAAATCTATTTCTGTATTGTATGGAGCTGCATCGATTTTGATGGAGGTTCCGGCAGAGAGATTTATCTCCAGGATGACTTTCTGATCACTTCCAAAGACAGAGATTGTGATCCCAATTGAAATGGAAGTCACTTCTCAGCTTAAAGAAATGTAACAGCCCTGATCTAGATGTCCATCAACAGAAAGCTTATTAAAGTATTCTTTAAAGCACCCAGTAAAAGATAATTCGTGGCTGTCCTTTCTAGTTGATTTAAGAACTAAAATTTCTTACTTAAAACAGTTCTCCTTCCTGTTGGGAAATAAACCTCAGCCTTATTGTCTTACACCCTCAGAACCCACTGTCTGCAGCCCATTACTGGACTGCACTGGTTCAGTCTTTTCTTATTAAGGTTTAACTACTTCAGCTTTTCTCTCAGGTCCTGCTTCCTGGGACTTCTCCCCTTCTTGCTGGCATCTGTTTGAATCTCTGCAGTTTGTGCACATCACAAAATGGGTGCCCCACGCCCTCCCTCTCCAGCTGACGCCTCCCCAGTCTCAGCCAAGCAGGATGGACAGCCTGCCTGGTGTTGCCTTCCAGAGGAGACTTTCCTCTCCTCACTGTAAATTCACATTTATCCTGGGAAATATGATAACCCCAGAGCCCTTTCCACAGTGCTCCCACCAGGGCAGTTTTTCTCCTTTTCATGGACACAGCCATGGTTTCTCCTTCCTGAGGAGTCATTTGCACCATTGTCCTATTGAACTTCATCTTGTTGGTTTCCTGCTGCTCCTCTGATGAATCAGAATAGTTTTAAATTCCACTCCTGTCTCCCAAACTGCTCGCAGTCCCTTCCAGCAAAGTGTCACTTGCAAATTTTATAGATGTGCATCTCAGTACATCATCCACATGGATAATGAAAATATTGAAGTGGTGTGGGACTCCAATCCTAATGTCCTTCCAGTTTAGAGGAGAACTATTCATGTGTGACTCCTTAGCCCATCCTGATTCAGGACTTCCTCTCGATCATGTTTTCCTTGTTTCCTTCTAAGAAAATGCAGTGGGATGATATTAAAATCAAGACACATCACTGCTAATGCATCCTCCTAAAATACTATGGCAGGTGGCTTTTATAAAGAAGAAAATGAGATTGATATGACAGGAATTGCAGGTCCATGTTGAATGCACCTTTTATTTTTATTATCCTCCAGGTTCTTATAAATTAATTAATAATTTAATCTATTATTTTTCTGGTTTAAACTGACTGGTCTGTAGTTCCCTGGGGCCGCCTCTCCCCTTTCCAAATGTAACAACTATGTTTGTCCTTCTCTGGTCCTCATACAATTCTCACCAACTGTTATTCCCTATCAGACATCCAGGAACCAATTTTAATTTGATATGCCGTAAAAATTAGGACTTGCATAATTAGTTCCTTCAAGTCTGGCAGGTGCATAACTCAACTCTTCCATGTTTCCATCCATCTGCATCTGTTGCTCTATGTGCTGTAGGTTGCCATTCCTTTATGTTGTTTCTTAAGAATCACATAAATCACATCAGGATTAAAAAAAAAAAACAAAACAAAAAACCTCTGCAAAAAACACCTCACAATCATCTGGCTGCTTATTCTGGAATTTCTTGAACTTTTTGTTATTCTACCACAATTAATATGCACAGGAAAATACTAGCAAAAATGAAAGAGGAGAATTGTAAGTTCCATAGACAGACCCTGCTGGAGTCAGAGGGTTTGTTCTCTCACTCTGCAGGTTTGGGAGCACAGGGAACACCCTTTGATCCTCTGCACACAAAACCCAGGCCCACTTTGAACCTCCTGTCCTGAAGCTGGCAGAAAGACTTTTCTCCATCCCATGACACATGCTGATCCACACCTCGTTTGCTGGGAGGCAAAGGACACTACAGTAAAACATTTTGAAGCTTCCTTACCCCGCATTTGGCCCTAATGAGCTGATGAGTGAAGTTTGCAGCTGAAGATGAGCTTGCCAAGAGAGCCCAGGCTCTCCTTGCTGCCTGTGAATTGGTGCCTTCCCCAAACAGCCTGGGAGACAGGAAGGGCATGGTCTCCTTAAGGCATAAATCATCCCTTTAATTGGTGATCAGATGCTGTGTGAGAGGCCTGGCAGGTGTCAGTTCACGGCTCTGTAATTGAAGGCAGCTTGCTCTGCTGCATCCCTGCCCCTCCTCTCCTCAACGTGTAGGGGAATCAAGCCTGAAGTGTGACTTACCACAGCAGAGGGGAGAGGAACAGGAGGCTGCAGGGGTTTATCTTCCTGCAGAGCAGCATGTGGGTGACAGCTGAGGCAGCCTGAGCTGAAAGGCACCTCAGATGTGGTTATCAGACATCAGAGAGGCTCCCAGCCCTGCTGTCCCAGCTCCTCATGTCAGGCTGCAAGGAAAGGTGTGTACAGAGGAGTTCCACTACACGGACTAGGAAATGAATGAAAGAAACTTCTGGGACAAGAACTCTTATCTCCTTTTCCCGGGCTAATGTCTGCTTTAGTTCATATGTTTGATATTTTCTTCATTTGTTCTCTTTTCCCTCCTCTCCCTCACAAGGGGTGTAGGTCATGCATATCCTAAAACACAATTTGGTGTAATCACTGCTGAGAACTAGCATGAACGTGCTTTGCTTCAGGATCGATATTCAGGCCCAAGATATTTTGGGTTCCTCATGATATCAGCCATCTAACCCCTACTTAGGTGACTAACTCCTACTTTAATCAGCAAAAGTTAAGTCCTTAAATATCTTTAAAGAACTGGTCCCCAGTGTCTTCCAGCTTCAGATCCAATCACTGCTTCATCAGTCCCTGGATCCAATCAGCAGAGATTGATTTAATGATGTCAATATTCCCTTCCACTCCTCCATAATTTCCTGTCCCTGCCCTTTATGACTTACTATAGGAAGCAACCCATTATGGTAATTCAGTATTCCTACTGCAGACAACTCTGCTGAAAATGAAAAGCCAAATTCTCCACAGCCCTGAGAAGCATCAGGAGCTGCAGCAAAAGTGTTCAGGCTGCTATTTATTGAATTGTTTGTCTATAATGCAATGCCACAGTTTAAAAAATTAAATTAGTCTAATTATCCTATTTAAGGCGATAACTCTCCTGTTGCTACCACTCCCATAATTTTCTGCATTTCCATCTCCTAAATTATCCACTTCTAGGCTTTTTTTTTCTAGCCCGTATATATCTGAAAAAAATATCCTTCGAGGTATAATTAACTTTTTCATTCAGAATCCTAATTTCCTCTCTCAGACATTTTCTGCAGTGTTTAAACTATTTATTATGCAAACTTAGAGAAGTCAAAATATGAATTATGTACAAATCTACGTACTGGAGTTCTCAGCTAATCACTGCATCTTTGTGTCTTGTGGTTGAAGGGAACCAAAGTGCACAGAGTGGAAAACATAAGAGTTCAGAGTTTAGCATAATTTTTTTTTTCCTCCTGCAAAAGACATCCTTTTCCCCCCAAAAAAATTAAATAACTTAATGTCATCCTTTTAATGATTTTATTTTTTATCCTGTGCACAGGTAGTTTCTTATCACCCAGCACTGTGTTTGCCTCCCTTCACATCACACTTCCCTCATCTCCTCTCGGCACTCTCACTGCAATGGGACATGTGAGGACTTGCAATGACTTCCTCAGGCTGGGAAGATCACACACAGCTGGTGTCTGATTCTTCTCCTTTTCCTGATCTTCCTCATTTGTTTTTTTCTTTGCCCTTGCATTTCTTGGCTTTCCTGGTGGGATTTCACACTGTGATTGTGGGGGTGTGGACTGTCCTGTAGATGTCTTGTATTTATCAAAGGCATTTATCTCGCTTAGGCTTTGACAACATCCCGAAGGATGCTGATGTTCTTGGTGTGCTGAGAGCTGCACAGTGCTCTGAGCTAGACTGAGGCCTGAAAGACATCAAAGAAAAAGAGATTGTGGTCCCAAGGATTTTTCATTCTTCTTTCTGCTAATTAATAGCACATCAGTGGCCATCTATCTGTCCTGTCAGCAGGAAGATGTTCAAAACCCCTGTAGCTTTTCATTGCCATATTTTCCTGTGTCTGTTGGAACTAACACGAGATTACATAGCATGGAGAAACCTTTTTGCCCCCAAGGCGTGGGGCTTGAAGAAAAGGAAAGGGAAAACCAACATGCTTCTATTTGGTTTTGCATATGGGATTTTTATGATGCATTAGCAGAGGAAATGGACAAGCTCTGTGGGGTTACATCCAAGGAGAGGATTGTGAAATGAATGAATTGGTACAACTGGATCTTCTGATTGTGTAAGGCTGGGATGCTCCACTGATCTGGTTGAGAGTGGGAGCTGGATTTTCTGTAATACAAAGAGTTCTCAAAGATATTTGTGTAAGAAAATAAGACTTACTTCCCCTAAATTTAGCAGCCAAAAGGTCAGGCATTCTGTCTGACCTACCAACCCAAATTCAGTCATCCCTGACTTAATAGTTATTAAAATGGGTGACATAAAATGTCCTTTTAGAATGTTTCTGTGTGTGGAATATATATAAAAGGAGACCAGACTGTATATGAACAGAGATTGGACACCTCTGATAGCTTTGATTGTCCAAGGCTTGGAAAGGGGAGGGAAATACAGTCCTGAATCATGAAGAACAATCCTGCCTTAAAGAAAATTCTGGGCAAGGCTTTAATTTATCAGGCCCTTAGTAGCCTTTAAGCAGAGCAAATGAATGCCTTGCTGGAGCTGTGTCCATATTCAAGCCCAAATCAAGGATGTTTGTGCTTCTGGAATGAAGTCTCACCAACAGATAAACACTGCTGAACGTGTGCAGCTGGAAGAGGAAAGCTCCAGGATGTTTTCTGGAACTCTCATGCTCAAAGCATGAGCTTAAACCCTGCTGAATGTACATTTTATTCCATGCCTTTGGCCACCAGCCCAGTGGACATATGGAACAAGCTGGTAGGTGCAATTCATTAGGAGACAGAAGATGGGACTTGTGAAAGTGGAAACCAAAATACTGAGGTTCTGTCTGTGAAGTCAGAGTAGATTTTTAGAGACTTTGGGATTTTATTCTGGATGGGGTCATAGACCTTTCCCCAGACAGATTCCTGTAGATCCAGAAAGAGAAAAAAACCTGCCCAGTGTGGTTTTGTGAGGGAGATGGTTCTTGCAGTCTCCCAAAAGGAGAGGAAAAAGCATTGGTAAATACTTTTATATCAGCTTCTATATTACCTCCTAATTGGCTTTGTCTCATTACCAAAGGTCCCCAACTGCTTTTTTCCCTGGGTGTGTGCATGAGGTAGAAGAACTTGTTTGGATTTTTTTTTCCTTCTCCATCCTTTTGGAAGTCAACAGCTCCAGAGGAGAAGGATTTTTGCAGCAGCTTAGCTGTAACCTCAGTGTAACCTGAATTTAACTTCTAAGTCAGGCCATGGGACTCAAACCTGCAGTTTCAGAAAACCTGGTGGGAATTACAGGTTTTGTCATTTGATCCCTTACACCATCCCATTAGTCTTGAAAGTTCAAACAAGCCTGCACCAGGGGAAGAAATAATTGCAGAAGAACTGAGCTGGAACATCAGATGGAGATTGGAAAACAATCAAAATAAGTCAAAAATACCTTTGGCAAAGACAGATACAGGCTGATGCTTCTGAAAAGCCGAGTTCCTTTCTCATCAGGGATTCTCACTATTATTTTTATTTATTGCTTTTGACACCTGGTCTATCATATCAAGAAATCTTCTGGCTCTGCAGCCTCCTGACAGATGCAGCATGCAGCAAATGCCTTCCCAATGCAGCTGCCTCTGTCCTAGCAACGGGCTCAGGATGCAACCAAATCCCACTGTAATCAGGGCTGGACAAGTTGAAGGATGGGTAAGATGGATGCAGTGATGGCTGCTGAGAGGCTGAGGCTGGAAACTGTGTCTGGGAGACTTCAAGACTGGCTGCAGCAAATAAAATATGCGCAGCAAGCGGAACAGATAATGTCAGTTCAAATCTTATTTATCTCATCAGTAGGAGCTCTGCGAGTTTGTTGCTTTCCCTTTTTTTGTGTTATTTTTTGTTCGGGATGTCTCTCATTAACCTGCTTTTCCCTGGATTTGTTTGTGCCTAACTTTGGCAGCCAGCCAGCAGAAAGCAGGGCTTTAATTTCAAAAACTGTGGATTGCGTCCCAGTTATTAAACCATATTTGTTTCTCTCTTTCCAGAGTTTTGTTTTAGGCTTGTTTTTTCTCTTTTTTTTTTTTTTTTTTTTTTTTTCCTCTCCCTCCCTAGATTTTTTTTTTTTTTTTTAATTTCTATGTTGTTTTGCCTCTTTCATTCCCACCAAGGGAAAACAGCATAAAGATTTAACTCTTGGGATGCACCAAACAAAACTTCTATTCCAGGTGGCCCAGCTGCTGCTCTGGGAAGGGTCCTGACCAGTGGGGTCCCTGACTGTCCAGGGGCTGTGACACAGCCCACAGTGACACAGTGACAGAGGCTGCCTGGGGCTGAGGGAGGACTGTGCTGGTGAGCTGAGATCTGGTGGATGTTCTGGTCCATGGGGTGAGAGGCACTTTGAAAATGCAGTGCCTTTTGGACACTTTTCAGTCAATGAGAGAGGTTTTAAGAAGCAGGAAGGACATCCATGCCCCTTCCTTTCTCTCTATAACCTGGAGTGGTTTATTTGGTTCCTTGGTCTTTACATGTGGTCAGTGAAGAAAAGCCAAAACCTTTCCCAGGAGACATTTCCAGAGCAGATCTGGAGCTCCCCTTGCACGAACTCCTCTTCTTCTGAACTCTCAAGGAGCAGCTCAAAGACAAGTTGTCTGAACTTCAGTGTTATAAATCTCCCCCTAAGAAGGAACACATTTTGCAAACACAGATTCACAGTTCTGCATCTTGGAGTTTGAGAGTTTTAGGCATCTGTGTCCTTATTTTAAATAGCTCTTGTGACTGCTGGAGCATGGACCTGCAGATAGGAGCAGCAGAGCTGAATAATCCACATTCAAATTTGGGCTCAGGCCAAGTTACCACTGTGAAAATTCTGGTTGCACAACTGAGGCAGAACATTTGAACAGTGCTTGGGAAAGGGGCTTTCACTTTGTGAGCTTCAGCAGGACCCGGTGATGCCCCTCCTCACCCACAGCCTAGAATGAGACAGCTCTGAAACTAAGGGAAAAGTGAAGGCAAAGAGTTCTGTCTTGCTCATAACAAGATTCTCCTGGCTATCTAGAGATGTGTTTTAGCTGAGGATATAGTCCTAAATTTATTTGTTTTTAATTGTCCATTTCGTCATGGAGCATCATCCACATTCCATAATTATGCAAAATTTGAAAATTCTGGGAAACATCTCAATTCTGCTGCTGGCAAAAACCAACCAAACAACAACAACAAAGTATCAATCCATTGTGCTTCACCCAGTGATGTCTCTTTTCCCCATGGAGGTGCAAAGATGGCTCATTCAGCCAAGAGATATTGCTCAGAGGTTCCCAATCCATCAACCTGGCATAGAGAAGATGGATGGCAGATTCTTTTTAAAGGCATGTTAGTGTACACAAGAACTCTGAGAACTGTATTTCAGATCAACCCATTAAAAAAGAAAAACAACAAAAAGCCGACAGATTTTAAGAGACAAAAGTCCCCCTCCAATTTTCCCTATCACGAAGTCTAGCTAACATTTCTAGCACAGCTGCTATCCTAATTAAAGCCTAGGGTGTTTTAAAGCAAAGGCAGAAAAATACCATTATATGCTATTTCTGTTCTCAGCTATACAGTCTCCACTGAACCCTTGCCAATCCTATGGGAAAGAGGATACACAGAGAGATTTGGGACCAGACATTCGATGTGCTCAGGCTCTCAAGTCCCCACTGAAATGGTGTCAGTGAGGATCAAGGCTGGAGGAAATCAGAAGCTACAGGAAGGTCATTTCTGACAAAAATAAAAAAAAAAAAAAAAAAAAAAGGTTTCTGTCTTAAGCCTGTTCCCACTTTCCCACTTCTTTGGAACTCCTTCTGTGTTTGAGGAGCTGTTTGTGTTTGCTGGCCTTTCCCTCCCCATTCATTCTGAAGTTCTCTCCTGAGCTGGCACGAGCCAAGCTATGAATTATTGGTGTCCCTTCAGCAGAGCGGATGTGGGCACCAGATGGTGCATTGCTCTTGGGCTGGCAGGGGATGCAAAGTTGAATTTCAATGTCATTGAGCAGCTAAATGACTGAAGGCTCATCCAGACAGACTTTAGCCACTGGTCTGAAGATATTGAAAAGGGGCTCTCACAAAGTGTGCAGAGCTGCTGCTCTCCGACAGGGACCTGCACTCACACCTTGAGCAAACCTCAGCACAGAGGCTGGAATCTGGTACCTGCACTTGGTTTCTAGGTCACATTTTACATTCTCAACTGTCCTCCAAACATCAGGCCAGCCCTTCTTCAAGTAATGTCTTTTGTTTGATTTGGCTTTTGAAAGTTCTTTTTCCCTTGCTGATGCTAACGGTATTTTTGAAGCATAGAAAATACTGTCAGAGAGTTCCCAGCTATTTACTTTTTATTCCCTTTGAATCCTTTTACCCAAATGACTGGGTTCATAATAGCTTTCATCTTTGTGAAATCAGCTCTGGGCATGAGTGTGTCCGTGTGGTTTGGATGTTATTCCGTTTGCATGTGGCAAGAGTTAAAGTCGATGCCTCTTGCATCCAAGCAGCTCTCTGACTTTTAATTCTGGGGCTGAACTCTCTTTATCTGTCAAGATGATGAGGTCTAGCACAATCCTCCTGTTGGATAAAACACTTTCATCCAACATTTTGGGAAATTTTCTTCTTCTTTTTTGAAAAAAAAATCCAGCATATTTTAGTTCTAGCAACGTGAGGTCTCCTTCATAGGCGACGCAGATGAAAGTTTTTTTGTTCCTACCTCTAATAGAGAAGTGTTACAGAGGCAGGCAAGAAATCAAGTTTCTCTCTGGTCTGCAGTGGGTAGCAGAAAGGACCTGGTTTGGTTTTTATTTGTGAGAATATTAATTCAGATCACTTGCTTCCAAGTTCTCAGGGATTCAGAAACATGAAATGCCATTTTTGACACAAGAATATTGTCCTCCTATTTATATTTGCCTGGTTTTGCTTGCTAAAGGCATCCTAGCCAGCACTTTTAACATTCCACTCATGCAGATCTTCCCATCAGGCTTCAGTAGCACCAAAGTAGGTCGAATTTGTGTTCATGTGTGAGGAATTCCTATCCCTCCTTTCCTACCCAGAATCTTCACATTGGTGTACAGGCAATTAAAGATTTTCTATTCCTCCAACTCTCTTGGTACCTCAATTAATTGGGTTCTCAACATCTTGATTTTTGTGCTAAATTGGTGTTCCCTGTCCCTTCTCTTCCTCCTCCTCTTTGCTCTGCTCTCCTGCACCCTGCTCTGCCCAGCCCCTTCTCCTCCCCTGCAATGCATTTTCTCCAAGCTCACACAGTGACCAACACCCCACAGAAATCACAGCTGGTGAACACAGTCCCACTGCCATTTCACACCCAGAATGTTTGACCCAAGTGTGTATCCAGACTTGAGTGCAACAGGAGAGATATTTATCCTAAGACTCACCAAACACTTGCCAGGTGGGTTCAGCAATGAAGTTTTGCTGGAATTTTTTTGGTTTTTGGGAATGATCCAATTGGTCCTGGGGTGGTTTTTCATGGTGGGATTGTTGGGGTGACCTGTGCAGGGCCAGGAGCTGGACTCAATGATCCTTTTGGGTCCTTTTTAAATCAGATGATTCTATGATTTCTTGGGGGAGAATCTGAGAAAGGATCTCTCTTTTCTTTGGATTTTTTTCACCTCCCCCACCTCTTATTTTAATTTTTTTTTTTTTAGATAGATATACACAATTTTCTTTTAATCTATGCTCTGAGTACATTCTCAGTCCCATGCAGATCCCTATTCTATTCTACTAATTGGATCATCAGAGATAATTTCCTACATAACAGCCTAAGAGACTCGAAACAACTGAACATTTCCAGTTAAGTGAAAATTATTCGGTTTTCCTTCTGTTTGGAGCTCTCATTCTCAGGACAGTAGTTATGCATTAGGTCACCAAATCCTTCTGGTGCTGGTGGTTTCTGAGTGTCCAATTGGGTAATTCTGCTCTCAGCTCTTTCATGAAGCTCAAGGGACTTTGTGCCATACTAATATCATAGAATGCTAGAAGAGTTTGAGTTGGAAGAAACCTTAAAAATCATCCAGACCCAACCCCCCTGCTGTGGCAGGGACACCTTCCACCACCCCAGGTTGCTCCAAACCCATCCAGCCTGGCCTTGGACACTTCCAGGGGCAGCCACATTTTCTCTGGGCACGCTGTGCCAGGGCCTCACCACACTCACAGGGAAGAAATTCTTTCTAAATCTCTAACCTAAACCTCCTCTCTGTCAGTTTGAAGACATTCCCCCTCATCCTGTGATTCCAGGCCCTAATGAAGAGTCTCTTTCCATCTTTCTTGTAACCTCTTCGAGAACTGGAAGGTCACAGTGAGATCACCCTGGAGCCTTCTCCTCTCCAGGTTGAACATTCCCAGCTCTCCCAGCCTTTCCTCACAATGTTGTTGCTCCATCCCTCTGATCAGCTTGGTGCCCTCCTCTGGACCCTCACCAACAGCTCCATTTCCCTCCTGTGCCAGGGACCCCAGAGCTGGATGCAGCTCTGCGGGTGGGGTCTCACCAGAATAAGATTTCCATGAGAATTCCATGAGTGGAGCCTCCACCTTCCATTGTGCAAACGCTGCAGAGATGGGAACAGTTTTGCCGAGCTCTGAGTCACTGTGTTCTCAGGAAATCCACCCAACCACCTCCAAACTCAGCTCACAAATTTTAGAGCGGTCCTGGGTCCTTCTGTTCCCTTCCAGGATGGGATTTTTGATTCCACCTACTCGGGGATGAGGCGCCAGCGCCGAGCCCCAGCAGAAGGTCCAGTCCCCAGCAAGGTGCTGACTCACCCAAGGGCTGCCAGCGACTGAGGCTTTCCTGAACAGCTCAGTACTTTTAAAAGCAGATGAATAATGAACTCGGAGCCACATTTCTGCAGCTCAATGGTGACATCCAGTGACTGGCTCACTTATTCCCAGGTGTGCATTCCATAGGGGCAAGGCCGGCCCTGCTCCTTGCTTATGGGGGTGGCTCACGTGTCTCCTGCAATCACATCATGTTCATGCTGGAAAATACTTTAAAACGAAATCCCTGCTCAGATTTGCATAATCACTTAATTGCAGGGCCTCACATCTCTTTTGTTGCCACTGAGCAGCTCGGTGCAGCCGGCGCTGCGCCCGCACGCTCCGCTCCCAGCCCCGAGGTACCTCAAAAGGCTTTGACTCTGTTGATGAAACAATTCCAGCCTTTTAGCAGGAATTTCACCAGCAGCAGCTGACAGGTAACTTCCCTGTGACCTGAAGTGATCTGAAATATTTTATAATCCAAGGCTGGAAGTTGTCCTTTTGCAGTCACACCACGGCTGGCATGAGGATGTGGGGTTTGGTGGGGCTCTCCTGGGCAGAGGGAAAAAAAGGGAGGAAAGGCAGAGGAAAGGGTGAAGTGCTGGAAAGGAGCAGAAAAAACAGGCACGAAAAGAAAATGGATGGAATGACAGGGAATGGCAAAGAAAAAAGGAGGAAATAAAAAAAGAGAAAATGAAAGAAAATGTATGGAGGGAAAGGTATAAAAAGGAAGCTGAGGGAGAAGCAGAGATGAGGAGGAAGAGCTGTCCCTGTCTCAGGGAGAAATGGTGTCATTAGGGGAATGGGTGCAGCAGAGATGGCTGAACAACTCTGTCAGTGCAGCAGCATCCGGCTCTGCACGGTGATAAATGTCACATGTCTTTGCTGACACTTGATAAAGGTTCTGTCTATCAGCAGTGCCAGCCAGCAGGGCCAGCTGGCTCCAGCTTAACCTTCATCACTGCTCTTTCAAAGAGAAGTCCCAGAATTTTCCTCTATTTCACCACTCCCTCTTCCCAGCTCATTCACCCTGCTCACCTCAGTGCTTTCTGGCACTCAGCTTAAAAAAAGACCACGAGCAGCAGAAATAAAACTGTCTGACTTAGCCAGCCAAGGAGAGACAGTCTGGGGCTGGGCGCATCCAAGCAAGGCTCTCAAGTAGGATGGAAAACATGGAAAAATCATGGAAATGTTAAAACAATAGGGGAAAGAAAAAAGAAAATAAATTATCTCACTCTTTAAACCAGGCTTGAAGCTAATGAGCCATTGAGCCAGGCAGTTCCTCAGCCCCTGTTAAAAGATGGGTGCTGGTTTACACCACAAGGATTTGGCCCTTGTCCTGATTTAACCCCAGCTGGCAACAAAGAACCACAGAGCTGCTCACTCCATCCCCTCCTACCAGAGTGGGATTGGGAGAATTGGAATGAAATGATAACTCATGGGTTAAGATAAAAGTAGCTGAATAACTGAAATGAAGTAAAATCTTATAAAAATGCTACTACTACTACTACTAATGAAAAAGAGATGGAGAAGATTAAAACCCAAGGAAAACAAAACAAGTGCTCAGCACCCCCTGCCCAGTGCCCACCCCATCCCTGAGCAGTGTCAGCCCCTTCCAGCCAAACCCCCAGTTTCTCTGCTGGACAGGAAGCTCTGTGGTGTGGAATGTTCCTTTGGATAGTTTGGGTCACCTGTCCTGGCCTTTCTCCCTCCCAACCTCTTGTGCACCTCTTCATTGGCAGAACATGAAATACTGAAAAGTCCTGGATTTCAGGAATATTCAGCAACCAAAGGATTTATTACCAATATTCTTCTCATATTGTATCCAAAATGCAGCACTGGCCCAGCTGCTAAGAAGAAAATTAACTCTGTCCCAACCAATGTCTCATGTGCCCACAAGGGGAGTGGAACGTGGTGACAAAGGCACTGAAAGACCAGATCAATTAAACTGTCATTATATACTTAAATAAACTTTGGATTGGCTCTGAGAGCACTGGGAGGTAACTAGAGTCATAATACTTCCCATGGGGAGTGTCCTGGTTTAGGACAAATTAGGAGGAAAATCTCCACAAGGAGACAAACCTCCACTACCCCTTCCCCCCAACCCCGGGTTCGGGAAGGAACTCCTCGGAGGAAAAGTGGAAAAAACTGTTTATTAACAAATAACAAAGGAAAAGAACACTCCCCAACACAGAGAA
>VZUI01047668.1:0-12858 GCA_013401135.1 Cettia cetti | reverse complement strand
GGAAGGAAGGAAGGAAGGAAGGAAGGAAGGAAGGAAGGAAGGAAGGAAGGAAGGAAGGAAGGAAGGAAGGAAGGAAGGGAGCCTTAAGTCTCTTTTCCAAATAAACTAAGCAGCTGGAGTCACATTGCTCTTTTTCTTGGGCGTGGGTCACACAAATATGAAATGTTTGGGACATAATGTACATCTTGCACATATGCACTTCAATAGCATAACACATACATAGCAGAGCAGATATTAACCATAACTACACTTGCTGCACACTCACCAGAGCAGGAGAGAATTCCTGCCTTTGTACAGGGCAGCTGGGAAGAGTTTCAGGGCACTGGCAGTCCAGCTAGCTACATATATTGGTTCTAAAATATAGAATCAATTTATATTATTATAGTTTGTATAATATATTATTTGGTAATAGTATTTTTCTTAGTAACTTATATGATATATTTAGTTTGCTTTCTGGGCATATATCCAGAAAACTTAGAAATGTAGTCAGATTAAGCCACTACTAAGACAGCTTGATGTTGACTTCTTCTTTGTGCCCACTGCCCCAGTGGTTACTTCTAGTCTAAATGGATGGGAAAGGACTCCCACTGGTCCCCAAATGGGCAGGAGTCCTGTGACACAACTAATCAACGCCACTTCCTTAAATAAACAGTTCAAATCCTGTTTTTCAAATGTGAAAAACAACCCCATACCTGGCAGAGATTCTTTTCTTCCCTGCAGCTGATGTTGCAGTTGGTGGTGTCACTGATTACGAGGATAAAACAAAAACATATCCCCTATAGGAAGAGTGTTGGCACTGGGTCAGCCTCAGCACATGGCTGAAATTTTTGGGGTTGGGGAAGTTGCTCAGCTCTCCCTCCCAGGAGCACAACAGAGACCAGCAGGAAGCTGAGACTCTCAGTTCCCAGTTGCCCCTCAATAATGAGCACCCATCCCAGGACCCTCTGGGAAGCATGGTTAACTTTCTCCACGCTGTAGGAAGGGGGTGAAGCATTTGGAGAAGGAAGCCAGCGCTCAGCACTGACCACAAGCCTGTCAGGGCTCAGCTGACTCACTCCCCGCTGGCAGCCTGCGCTCACAGCCAGGCAGGGAGCACAAATTGGCTGCTGACCTATTTGCAGAAGGACTGGTGTGACAGCACGCTGTGACCCCAGCCCTCAGGACAGTGCTTACTCCTCACTTCTGTTCATAACTAGCTTGATTTTTGATTGGTGCCAAATCTGCGGTTTTCCCGCGCAAGAGTGGGGATGGATAAAGACAGGTGCCGGATTCTGCTACAGCGTTTTAAATACAATCATGGAAGTAGGACTGGGCTCGACCAATATCCTCTTTTGGTTTGGATGTACAGATAAGAATCCTTTTTGGAGAAAAGTCTGCCAGTCTGCCTTGGTGCCATTCTACTGAAATCTAAGAGGAATCAGTATTTTCATTGCACTCATGTATTTTATACTCTGTGTTAACCCTTTGCAGTTTCTGGCAAAAAGAGGCTCGGTGCCATAATTTTGGTCATGCTGTCATTGCCCTTCCCTCATTGCATGGCTTCAGAAATGTATGTGTGATTTTTAACCCTACGTACACACTCATTCCTATTTTTAGATTTTGAACAGTATTAGAATAGAAATACATTTTCCATCCACCTTTAAACCAGGAGTTAGGAAGTTGCTTGTGCTAACACCTGGGGTGGTATCTGGATGGAATAGGAGTCATAAGTCTCTTTAAAGCATGTCTGCTTTTGATATAGTTGCTAAATCTGGTTCTTGTCCTTGTTAAATTTGGCTGCCTCGTTGGAGTAAGTCACTTTTCCAAAGACCAGACTAAAAAAGCTGGTTACATTTTTCAAGCAGGCCCCTTTTGGGGATGATGAGATTACTGCAAATGCATTGGTGTTTACACAAATAAAAATGTATTTTAATTTCAATGGCTTGGGATTTTTTTAAAGTGGCAACACTAAGAGACTGCAGAAAATATGAAAAATACAACATCTGTTAATAGAGGGCTACAGTGGTTGGGAGGCTGGAGCAGCTGAGGCAGCTGAGTTTGTTCAGCCTGGAGAAAAGAAGGCTGAAAGTGGGGATCTAATTTCTGCCCTAACTAGAGATTGGGTGGTTTAATACAGAAGATAAGACATACTTTTCTTAGGGGTCATCAGTCAAAGAGGCAACAGAGACAAATTGCAAGAAAGAAATTCCAATTAGGAAAATATTCCTTGAGGGCAGCCAAACACCAAAACAAGCAGTCTGAAGAGCTTGCAGAGATTTGATCCTTGCAGATACTCAAACCTCAATTGGATGAGACTCTGAGCAACCTGATTGAATATTGAAGCTAGTCCTGTTATAAGCAGGAGATCAGACCAGATGACTTCCAGGAGCTCTTTCCAATTGATATTGTGCTTTGATTCTATGAAAAATGTTGGGACTAGTTACCAAATCAGACACTAGGGGACAGGTATACCACAGACTGTGCAAGGAAAAAACCATTTTTTAAATTGCTTCAAGAAGTAGTTAATTCTGCCAATATTGGAATATTAACTACAGAAAACATACTTATTATAAAATTCTTTTATCTTTACTGGTTGTACCTGGATTGCCATGTGTCACAGCCTGTGCCTGAGGATTGTGAGGTCCAGCAGCTTCCTAGTGAAGCCAAGATCCCTGAAATTTTCTCATTACATGTATCAGAATCATTTCTCAGCTCTGTATCAAACAAGTTAGAGAAGATGCCCTTGAAGGATGTGTTTTTGTTTGTTTTCCATTCTGGAATGCACAGATCTGTAGTTAATCAATCACAGAAGCTATAAGGCTGGAAATTCATTGGGCTGTTTCTGTTCAGATTTCCAGTGACACATCTGGTGAGGTGGACACTTTTCCTGCATCCACCCAGAAACAGTGACTGGCTTCACAAAAGAAATGTGGGGAATAACAGACACATTCTTCTTGGTTAGCAGAGCAAAGGGTAACTGTAACACACCCTGAAGCTATGATAAAGCAGACATAATTTGGGATGAAATAATAGAACTCAAATCTGTATAGACATGGAGAATTGAGTGCTATATGATCATTTCTCTCTCTAGGGCATGCTTCAGAAGTGGGGTTGGACCAAACATGCGGAATAATTCAGATTGAACTGTCAAGTAATCACAAATTTAAGAGTTTAATATGTGAAGTAATTTCAAACTTACTCTAAAAAACAGGTTTGGGAGGATTGGGTAAGGGGTTTTTTTGGGAGAAAATAATTGCTTGTAGCCAAATCTGAGTTAAGCATTTTGTCTAACTTCATTCCAATAGAAAATTTGGAGATAGAGATATGTATGGATGTCAAATCAATTTATTCAGAGATATGTATGGTGTTACTTACAGCAGGTCAAATAGATGCCACACAAGGGTTTCTGTTCCAGAATGCCGAAAATTAAATACTAAGTTTGGAAAAAAGAAAACTATTTTGACTTTTTTTTTCTCTTTAAAAAAAGGTGCTATTTAGACAAGAAAGTATTTTGATGATAATTTAAAAATGTAACCGTGGGAAAGAACTTCAAAGAATTATTTTGCAGCTTTTCAATTTATCTGCCAAACAGAAAAATATCTACTGCACTCACTTTGTTCTACAAGTCCAATATCACACCTATTGTGTGGGGGGTTGAGTCAGTATTTACAGAGCAGGACAAAAAAAACTTCCTAAGTAGCAAACAGAGTTGCTAATAAGCTGAAGAATGTGTTCTGTTAATTTGTAGTATTATTAATCTGTTGCCTTTTTTAGCATTTCCTCCAAATGCTTGGGGTTACTAACTTTTCACATATTTTAGAAAAGTAATTATCCTCTAGAAGCAGAATATGTTAAAGTTTGGTATTTTTATCCCCTGATTTATGATTCTATTTTAAATTTAAGAGTCATCCAGTTGAGGAAAAACAATACTTGAGAGTACAAACACACAACACTGATAAATGTGTGGAAATGCTCAAAGGAAGCTGTTTCAAAGAGCCAAACGACTGAAAATTATTTGTGGCAGGTATTCCACAAAGAAAGTAGGTGAAAAGCAACACTAAAACATTAAAAAGCTCAATTCACATTTTTTCCCATTCCAAAAATAATGGTAAATCCATAACAAACAGTTCAGCCAGCTCTAGGCTCAACTGGGATCTGATCCAGTCATTATTTTGGTACTTGAAATCAAAAGGGATTTGATGGGAATGTATGATAGATTATTTTTTGCACATTTTTAATTGGGTGACTTCTTCCCTTAAAGGGTTTGTAATTTTTCACACATGTCTCCAAATATCCTCTGCCAATATTAAATTCTGCTCAGATGGATTTTCTGTTAGAGAAAAATTTGGCAGTTACAGTTTGGCCATAATCCAGTCAATTCAGATGGGTGGAGCCAGGAAATGGAAATGCTTTATGTAGATAGTATGTTACTTCTCCATGTGTCCAGATTTACATATTCTTGGAAGAAACAAAGTCAAGAACTTTATTTTGGTTCCTTTTTGACTTCAAAAAAAGAAAGAGCTACAGTAGCGCAGAACCTTCCTCCTAATCTTTGCAGTTCTCTCTCTGGTCTTTGGTGTAACAGAAGTCACCCAGCTGTATTTACTATTGCCCACATATCTCCTCCCCTTTGTCCATCTTACAGCATAAAACCTGATCAAGGCACTTTTTGAAATGAGAAGTGATAAAAGCCATTTCAAATGGCTTGAATTATCAATATTCTTCCTAGGCAAGATCTGTAAGGTGAATGCCTCATGATGTTATATTGTCCTTAGATAGTCTGTATTCTAGTCTTCTGAAAAGAGATTTAAGAGAGAGAGAGAAAGAAATCACTAGTTAAATTACTTGAAAAATAAAAGTCTCAGGCTTTATGTGAATAAATTGTTCAGAGAGAGAATGGGTTTTCAAGCTTGCAGATGAATATTTAAGAGTGCCAGTAATGAGCAGTTGAAATAGCACAGCTAAGCAAAGTAAGGCAGCTTTAAAAGGCCCCAAATGGTTACATTCAGATTCCATGATTTTATGAGTGATTATTTTTGCCACAGATTTAAACAAAATCTATCTTCTCACTCCAGCCTGAGGAAAAAAAAGTGACCAGAAGAATGGCTTGTGCCATACCAGTGATGTCTCCTTGACACAACAGTGTCTGAGGGTAGACACAGGTTTATTGTTGGAAAGGTTGTTTATAAGAACTAATTCTGTTACAGGGACTATTGCATGTATACTTGAGTTACTGAGGAAATGCTCATCCTAAAAATCTGTTGTTATTTCTTCTCACAACTTTTTTTTTTCCCTTTTATTTCTCTCCTGCAAGTTTGGATTTATTTGGGTTAAGGTAATTAATTACTATTTCCCAGTCTAAAGGCTCCACAGACAAGACTATGGCAGAACTAGAACTTCTGTTTCACAGGAAATTTTGACATTTTGAAATATATCCAGGTTTGGAGTGGGAAGAAGATCAGAGAATTCATAAATTTCTATAAAATAATACATTCAAAAAGAGTCATGTTGATAGAAATATATAACTTTGTTAAAATTCAATCAAAAATCAATTTAGGTGGGTTTTTTTTGTTTTTGCTTGCTTTTTTAAAGAATAAAAGTTCTTCTGAAAGAGGAATAAATAAGAAAAATATTTTTCTAAGACCTTTGCAATAAGCCTTAACCAAATTTCCTTTTACTAAGCATGAATTTTTCCAATATGAAATTTCCACCTTGATGCATTCCCACTGATGATTCAGCATTTTCAAAATGGACAACATTTAGAAAACGTTTTCCCAGCACCAGGAATAGATTAGGAAATTGCTTCAAAGTATTCTTTAATTTCTGTTTTCAAATAAATTTAATTAAAAAGTACCATAAATGTCATATAAGTGTTCTCCACATCTTGTACTTGACATACTTTACATGCCAGGTAGCAGCACACTCACCTGATGATTGTTTGTCTCAATGGGACTGGAAAGAAGCTTGCCCTGGAATCACCTTCCTGGCACCAACCAGAACATCTCAGATGCTGCTGGCAGCAGATGCTGCTGGCAACAGGCTGCTCCATTGCCTCTTTGTGCTTTTTTGTGCAGCATTAAAAGGCCTTACAAGAGTGGAAAACAGAACTTCAGTTCTGCACCAACTTTTACAACTGCTCATTTTCACTCCGTTCCCAATGGTCACAAAGGAGAAGATGATAGGACTACAGAGGACATCTGAAGAACAAACTTACTGACTCATTGTCCCCACCAATGAGATGCTTATCTACACACTTTTCTCCCATCTTTCTGTATTTATTGGCATTATTTCCACTGGGAAAAATAACTTGGTAGCCTTGCAGAAGTACTCTCATAATGGTGATTCAGTCACCTGAAAGTTACCTGAATTTTCTCCCCTTATGCTTCTGGGTTTGATTTGCTGTGTATGTGATCTGCACACATGAAATGCCATAAACTCCAGCCATTCGTAGGTGCAATCACTGTCAAGGAGAAGTAGTACTGTTGTTTCTCTTGCCACTTCTAGCAAAAAATACATTTTATGGCTCACTGGTGTAATAATGAAATATAATTATACCCACATCAGATTGGGGAAGGTTATCTGCTTTAGTGAGAATGATTAAGAAGAATATAAGGAATTGGACCTAGGTGTAAAGATACCTGACACAGAAACCCAGGCACAGGAAGAAGATCCCACCCTATTACAGGAGGATGCAGTTTCCAAAGCAGTGAGCTAAGTGTGCTCAAGCCAGGCCAAATCTGTGAATCTACAAGCAATCCCACCCAAATGTGTTCATTATATAGACCTGTGCAGCACATTTAAAGTTCCTTGATGTGTAACGTCTTTGTGGCAGGTACTGGCTTTCTTTATTGGTTTTGGACAGGCTTCAAGATCATGGATTTACAGATTATTTGAACACACTGAGACATTTTAATTGGCTAAAATGCAAACATTTTGCAGTTAATGAGGGGTAGCTTTAGAACCTGATTTTCCACTGCCTTGTACCTTATGTAGCCATTAGTTCACAGCAGGAGAAAGGTTTCAGAGTGCAGTTTGGCAGCTCAGTGCTCATGACCTTCCCATGACATTAAGCCCACTGAGCTTTTAAAATCCTCCTGTGTGGCTGGTTCTGTTCTGGCTCTTCCACACTGTCACAGCAACATGATGGGGTTCAGAGTTAATCAGCAAATAGTGTCCACGGATTTTCCCAACTTTGTTCCAAGGTGCTTCCTTGCTCATCTCCAATGTCAGTACCCAGACTTTGGAGTATATCAATGAAGAGATATTTGTTACCAGACTATGTTGTATTCCAGCCTTTCAATTATTTTTTATTTTTTTATTTTTTTTTAATTTTTATTTTTATTTTTTAATTTTTATTTTTATTTTTATTCACCCCCCCCCCCAGCTATTGCAGCATTTGGTAGAACCTCAAATACCTGAAGAAAATGAGAAGCAATCCCAGAGCTTGAAGTACCAATGTCTTTTTGCTACAAACCTCTATCAATCATAGCTTCTGAGCTCAGCATAAAACTGGCAAATCACTTCAGCTTAACTTAAAATCTTCCATTACAACTATTTTATTCTGAGTATTACTACTGCATTCTTTTAGAGTTCTCAAATACTACACAAATGTGTTCAACTGGGACACAAATGAACAAACAAATAAATAAATAAAATAGAAGGCAGAAAATAACTTGTCCTTGATTTGAGGTATTTTAACTGTTGGTTTGGAGTAAATATTTTATGGCTAAATAATTTCTGATCTTTACAAAATTATCATCATTATGGAAAGTACTCCTTGACACAGTGTTACTGCTGGGATTATTATGTTTTTACATTTCGCTTTTGCTTATTACCAGACACAAATCTTTGGCAACAGTACCTCTAGGGCTGAAGGAAAAGTGTGTGTAATTGTCTGCACTGAAAATGAACTTACAACCAAGTATTTTAACACAGTTTTTGTACCTTCTGTCTTACTGCGTACAATATAGTGACAATATTCTGGATTGTCTTGGTGATGTGTGCAGTGGTTCTCACACAAACTGTGTACAACCAGAGACTGAGTTTTCAGATGAAAGACCCACTAACCTCCATTTCTCTGGTTGGGAGTTGTAGCTAATGGCCCACACTGTTTTCCATTTAATCTTTCTACCTGAGTCATGTTGTGGACAACCAGTGAATATAGAAGAGTATTAGCAAAATTAGTTTATCCCGAACACGATATTTACATCCCACAACACAGTGATATTGATGATGTTCTTGAAATATCACAATACAATCATGCAACCACAAACTGCTGGGTCACCAAAGTACTCTTTATATCACTTGGTAGTAAACAGGAATTTGCTTCATAAAATCTGTCTTTCTATAAAATTCCTGCCTTGAAAGTTTTATTTAGGCCTAGAAGAGGTTGCAGCATTCCATTAGGAGACAAAACATCTCTGTTTAGCTTTTTGTCCCTTCATGAATTCATTTTGCTGAAAAAGCTCAGAGTTCTACAGAGTGTTATTTGTTTAAATTAGGGCTCCCCTATTCAAATAACCTTATTCTATTTCTCTGAAAAGTTGGTTCAGGCAAGCCAAAAATGAGAACTTTATTTCACAGATGAGATGTGGCCTGGGGTCTGGAGTAGAATGGGTCCCATGTAGCTTTTCTGAGACAAACTTCAAGTGAGATTGCAAACATTTTCATTCTTGTAGGCAGAAGTCGCTCTTAAGCTCCAGTTTCCTCTCCTACAGCCTTTTACCCTTAGATGTCGATTGCCCATAAGAAGTGTCTCCATTGTTTCTGGGGGTTTTTGTGGCTTTCATATCTGTTGCTGACACAAGATTTTAAGATGGAAAATAAATAATGAATGCTCTATTAACCGTCAGGATCCTAGTGAAATACTGCAATAAATCCAGGCTTTCCTTGGAGTGTAAACATTAATCATGCTTTATGTTTATATGGCACTGGCAGCCATAAGACTCGGGAGCAATTAATTTTAAAAGATTGTGCTTTTCACATATTTCTAACTATTTGCAATTGTGGAACTTCATGGGAAGTCTGTGTTTAAGCACAAGAGTGCTCCAGAAAGCTTACTATTGCTAGTAGATCATTCAGGACCATACATTTCCATCTCCTTCAGCTACAATGACCCTTGCTTCAGCTAATGAGACGAAGACACAGCTTCATGTAGGGGATTACTGGATTTCTCAGCAGTGGCCAGAGCTCTCCCATGAAGACAATGGGCCATGGACTTCTAATTCAGTGAGCCACAATATTTTTGAAAAAAGGGAAAATTTAAAAACTTTCAAGGTTGCGATTTTTCCAAGGTGTTTTGTTTCGTGCTTAAATTTATTTAATTGTTTTGCAGCTCTTTTAAAAATTAAACCAACAATAAAATTGACCTGAGACTTTCAAATTGAAAGTCAAAACATTTCACTTAAAAATATCACCATTAAACATTTAGTGTTTCTGATCCTCATCCTTCTATTTTTCCAGTTAAAGCAATTAAGAAAATTAAACTGACATTCCCAAATACTGTTGTCCCTTTGAATACAACTTGTTTAATGACTTCACTATGTAAAATAAAATCCTTGTTACTCCAAAGTAGTCCAAAACAATCCTTTCTCTAAACCCAAGCAGTTCTGCAGCAAAAGGACTCCCAGTGGGAGCTCTGCTCTCATACTCTCCCATACAAGCAATCAAAGTTTGTGCACACTAAAGCAGCTAAAGCTTTTAGTTGTAGATGTTTGCAAGTAAAGACTTTGCTTTCATACAAGGCTTTCAAGAAAGGCTAATGTATGTTAAGACTTTGTGAGTGAACTGCCTAAAGTACTGGTATTTTTATTTACACCATTTCTTATAAATAGAATATTCCCTTGAAATGTTGGAAACAGAAGTGCAACCCTTGAAGAACAGCAACTCAGTGGAAACAGAAGTTGGAAGGGCAATTGACAAAACAATGATCTGGTAAACTCAGATACTCAAGGGCAAAGATTTAAAACAAGGAACCCAAAGGGGTTTTTTTTCCACGTGGAGAAGTCCTGCATGTAAATGGACCCACATGGATTTTGCTCCATCTCTTTGTTGCCTGTGCCATTACAGAAAGCCACAACAGAGTCCAAACCCATGCCACAAATTACTTAGCTCACCAAGGCTGGAAGGCTGAGGAATTGCTTTTAGGTCCTTTGCATATTTCAAAGCCATTAACATTAGAGATTATCATCTCCATTGTGCCACAGGCACATGTCAGAGAAATGACTGCACCGTGTCTGTGCAAAGGACATGCAGCTTTGTGCAGTCACTGGGGTGCCCCTGAGTGCTGTCCAGTTCCTTTTAAGCACTATGGGCCACAAATATTGGATGCCATTAACTCTCTAAATTCTTGTGAGCAGAAAAATGAGATTGCTAATGGTGATGTTCCTTGTCATTATGCAATTACTATTTTTTGTTCCTCTTGCATGTTAATTGTTTTACATTTTAATATCTGCTGTAAGACTGCTGGATGGTGCTAGAAGTCCAAGCTGAGGAATCACAGTCAAAATCCCACGTATTATTCCAGAAGCATTGGAGTTTTGTATTATAATAACTGTGACCTCCATGTGAGGACTGTTACACCAAATAATGTGAAGACAACTCTGTGACAGACAGGCTCACTGCCTTTGCTGAAATCTGTATGTCTGTGCCAGCACCTTCTGAAGGACATGTACTTGACATGTACAGAGGCTTTCAACTTTTCCTTGATGTTTTTCAGATGCTGCCAGTAGCTGAAAAGTTCATTCAGCATGACCTAGTGCTCCAACACTCTACTACTGAGTTCAGTGGTTTGGGTGCAAACTCAAGCTATAACAGTCTTGCTGAATTTTATGACTGATTCCAAGCAAAAATTGGTTTTTTCCAGGTAACAGTGTCTCATTGTGGGGAGACATGCAAACAAGTAAATAAATAGCCAATTTATCTGTATCAAAGAAATACTCTGTAGAATTCTATAAGCATGTGAAGAACAGGAAATCACCATAAGCCTGGCATGTCCAACTATCAGAGGTACAGTGCAAAAATTATACAGTTAATCTGACTTTGCACAGTAAGTGGGTTTCCAATGGGTTGTGCAGTTCATCTGGGCAACATATGCTCAGAAAGTTTAACACTGTGGAAGTACTGCAGACTTTGTAGAGTTGATCTGCAATGCACATGAATGTGTCTAGGATTTCCAGATATCCAGCAGCTCAGGCAGAATTGCTATTCTGGTGAAACTACTCCAGACAATTGTCAGCATTCCCAAATTTGTCCCCAACAAAATTTCCAGTGACATAAAAGAACATGTCTGGTAAAAGCCAGATATAAGATGGGTAAGAAAAAAAAAATTACTGTATATATCAAACTTTTATTATTGACCTAATTCCAGTGTCTCAGACTAAGTCACCTCATGAACACCTATGAGAATTAATTCAATAACCTAATGCGTTAAATAGATGACAAATAAAGAAATTAAGTAAAACCAAAATAAAAATCAACCAGCCAACCAACCAAAGTCAGTTCTACATATAGTTCCTAAGCAGAAATGCATGGCACCATTGTCAGACCAGGAAGAATAGGAAAAACCACTTCAGTGCATGTGACTCCCATGTTAACCTGAAGAAACATACATGCCCTAGGTATCTGAGAACTGCATTTGTTCTAAGTACAGCTGTGACCCTTTTTCAATATTCTTTCTCTTCAGAGCTGAAGCCACTCACTCCAGTTGTGAGCAGGAAGTTCCTGAGAAGTCAGGTGAGCACAGCAAAGCAGGTCACTTGAAGGCAACATGTTCTGGGCCAGTAACCCCATTCATTCACCCAGGATTCATTTTCCACCAGACAGTCTAGGGTTACTGGGCTTGGTATTGATTGCCAGGGAACTTTGACATTCGGCTGCTGTTGTTTGATGAAAGCAGCTAATTGGAGTGCTTCCTCCAAGGAAAACCTTTTACATATGTGGAGTGCTTTGTACCTGTGCATATGTAGGTGATACATTCTGAAACTGACATAAAGAAAAGCTGTTTACACATAGCATAAATGTAACTAACTGCTCTTGTTTTGCTAGACATTCACTCATAACTTGCAATTCAATTCCATCACCTGTAACAAAATACTCGACACAACTGTAAACTAAATGTCAGCCCTCTTTCTTCTCAGAGAAGCTGCCTTTTTCATTCAGCAGAATTAACCAACTTACCTTACTTTAAAAATACTTTTTTAGTTGGAAAATATCCAGAGGGTTGGGTTTTTAAAGCAGTCTTACAGAACCTCAATAGAAAACAGTATGAAGTGATTCAAATAGAAAGGACTGAAAAGTGGAATATAAATCCTGATAAAAGACTTCAGATGTTTTTACATACATAGATTTTTTTAACCCTGGCACTCACCCATGTTATACATTGAAATGAACAAGCAGAATCGGAGACCAACAGTAAAGCACAAAAAAATGTATTTCTGTACTGTGCATGAAATTGAAAACAAATCATACGCTACAGCACAGTTTCTTCAAACATCTTTTTCCAAACTCAACAGCTTCCTGGTAAGATGATTAAGGTGATGGGCATGCTTGCATAAATGCCATGTGGGCCACAAATATGTACTCCACCTGTAGAAACTGCTGTCCTAACTTATCCCAACTTTCTTTGCATCCCCCATTTTCATTTTTTTTCCAGTGCAATAATTACAATAGCACTGACATAAGGCAGGACTTACTCCAATATTGTCCACAGCTCCTTTTAGAATATATATGGGAGTTTGTACTGAAAGTATCTTCTGAAAAAAAGATCTTTTGGTGATTATGTTGCCACTCCCTCTCCCCACCTGCCTTTTCTATCTTCTCCTCTCCTCTCCTCTCCTCTCCTCTCCTCTCCTCTCCTCTCCTCTCCTCTCCTCTCCTCTC
>VZUI01047667.1:0-36818 GCA_013401135.1 Cettia cetti | reverse complement strand
AAACAACATGAGAAACCGTGAAAAAGAACATCTGAGGACTCCGTGTTGTTTCTGCGTCTGGCTTGGGGCTTTCCAGAGGGCAAAAGGCTTTAAACCACCTGAATCTCGGGAAACCCTCCGAACGAACCCGAGACCCAACATGATAAAGGGAAGCAGTTGTTCATTGCTTTTGTTACCTTGAAGGTGCTTACTCACCCTCTGCAGCTGTGCTGCCTAATGCATAGGGGGTTTACTCTTTGCATGTTACCCTGCGGTTAAACGTGTGTGACTTCACACCTCCACACCCTCAATGTTTTCCAGATTTACTCAATAAGGGCATTTCAACAATATCTGGAGCATTTTCAGGTTTAGCCTTATTTTCTTGCATAGTTTCTTAGCAATTTTCTTTCGTTATTTTTGCAGCTTTATTTTTGGTGGGAAGAGAACAGTTTTATACACAGACTGCAACAGCAAGGGGTACTGAAAACACAACCCTGTTATGGGATACTCAGTTTCAAAGGCCTCATACTCTGGGGACTGGCATATGTCCACTTAAAACAAACTTGAACTCTCTTGACTGTCCCTCCCCAACCTGCACACCCTTTGCCTTCCCATCCATCTTCTAGCTGTAGCATTTTATTCAATTTCATAAAGTCTCCTACATGTACACCAAAATTGTGCATTTAATTTTTGATGAATTAGTTTTCAGACAGATCAGATCCTTGATCCAGATGACTGCACAAATCTTTGCTGATAGCACTGGGAAGGTAATGAGGAAAGGACAGAGAAAAAAGAGTGTAAGATTGTCTATATCTGTAGAAGTTCATATTCTTGTGGGGTTGAAATATCTGTGGGACTACAGCCTTAGAAGTAAAATCCCATTTTGCACTACAGTGCTTTAAGGCTGTTTTCTATAAATGTGTTTCCACCTCTGGGTTCCTGAATATGCCAGTCTGTGCATGGGAAATTAAATGAGAAATTAATTTTTCTGTTAAGATGTTTCCATATCTTACAAGTAATTAAGCATTCCTTGGGGAAGAAACTGGCACCCAAGCAACAAACTGAGACACAGGTACTGCCAGGATACAGACCAATTCTGTTCATGAAGCACTTTTCCTGCCAGGAGATGTATCCAGCCATTCATTCCCTTCTCTGAAAAACTCCTGAAATAATTACATTAAGTGGAGTTTCATGCTAAACAAAATTGTTTTAACACTTCCCACGTTCTTTTTTCTCTCTGAAAAAAAAAGAAATAATTTTATTCCCAACTAAATTTGTAGTTCTCCTTTCCTACTCATTTTTCAGCCAAGAGCTAAATGAAAAGGCAGTCATTTATGTAACCTCTTGCTGCAAGTTTGAGCAGGCTCAGACCTTTACTGATGGATCTGGACATAGGGTGGCACCAGTCACCCTCTTTGGCAGCCAAAAAGATAAATCCTGTGGGTACCTTATGTTCTCTCTGCTCTATTCCTTACAGCTTCCTGAGGGTGTGCAGCCTTCACCTCTCTGCCTTTCAGTGCCAGTAATTTAATTTTATTTAATCTTATTTATCTACTGGGCTTCCAAGAATAAGTTGTATGTTATGTGATCTTTTTAGCAGGGTGATTTTGCTTAAATCCCAGGGCACTTAGGAAGTGCAACTTCCCTTTCCATCTACGTAACTGTTGGTCCATTTTTTTCTACTACAGCATAAGCACGCAACTGAAAACAGCTTTTTGGAATCTTCTGCAGCTTTCTGGAGTCATTCTTCAGATGAACAACAGTTACTCAAATCTAGCACAGATCTCCTTAAATATGGAATATTTCCAAACACTCTTATGGAAGCAACAGAACAGTAGGATAATTACCAGTTACTTGAGCCCCTCTTCCTTCCAAGTCAAACAGACAATACAGTGGTACTTTGTCTGTGCTATTCCAAAAGGAGTTTGGAGTTTCTGTTTTTCACAAGGAGAAATTAGAAATTTCATGCTTGGTCAAGAACTGTGGTTGCAGCACACATCCGAAGGAAGTTAGTGAAGTTTGGATCAACATGGATCAGCAGATAGAAAAGGCTAGTCTCAGGTGCTTTATAGAATATAGAGGAGACTGTAAAACATACAAGTTCACAACTTCAATATCGTTATATTGAAGATATACATTCAAACTTTCTAGGGAATTCATAGGACCTTAATAGCAATATATATAAGATAAATATACATATCTTTAACTGCACATTGCCGTTCCTGGGCCATGGCTGCAGAGCTCATGAATTTTACTTTCTTTCCCTTTGGCAGCTTCGGAAACCCTGTAGTGTGTCATGTTCCAGTAAGCAAAAAAATAATTTACAAGGTCTGGGCATTCAGGTAAAACCTAGTAGCAGTATTGAACTTACACAGCTGGATTGCAGGTCTGCACAGAATTGACTAAATAGTGTCCTGTCCCAGCAAGGAACAAGGCTGAGTGTAAAACCAGTCATGGATTCCTAGGCAGCCACTTCTCTTTTTAAAGTTCCCCAAAGCCTTGTCCACAGCATAAATGACTGTTTTTCCCTCTGGGTGTTAGCATGATAAACACTGGCACTCAGTCTGTGTGATGAGTGTGTCAGAACGCTCAGGTTGCTTATGTAGGATGCTGGAAAATGAATAGATAAACAGACATTTAGACTGTAGCTCTGGTGAACTGGCACAAGCCTAGCTGTTTCTTCACCTTTGAGACTGTCATGAAAATTTGCAACTGGCCCGTGCCAACTGAGGAGAGAGGTTAGGATGCAAAGCATAGAATTACAATGGGCAAATCTTAATTCACGTGCATAAGGTGTCCCAGCCAAATTGGGGCAACCTGAATGTGGTTTTACACACAATTCTTATACCCTTCAAACATTCACATAATACGTGATTTGACTAATCACTTACACCCACTCTACTGATTATTAATAACAGTAAATCTCTGCAAAGCACCTGCATTTTTGCAGAATCCTTACTGCTTATCTGTTGATCCAGACATCCCTGGAGTCAGTTTTTCTATAATTACTTGCTCTGATGCCAGAAGATGCTGGGAAGATGTGGTCTAGGATTCCACTGTTATCTTGGTTGTCAAAGTCTGTATTTCCAGGACTAGGTCATCCTTTAGTTTCTTTTACTTAAGCAGGAACAATACTAACTTCAGTAAAATTCCACAATTTTGTGACAATACAGTGTATAATGTGAATTAATATATGTTAACAAAATGAATACACTGTTACACTATAAAGACTGGTTGATATAATAGTCAAGGAAGATAATTTTCGTAACAACTGATACACATACTTAATGAAAATAATAATTAAAAATACAGGTGGCTGAATAGTCAGCTAATGTAGATTGGCATTTATTTCCATTAAAGCTCATAAGCAAAGCCCTAAGCAGAAATGAATGCTGGCATAGAAGGAACAAAGCAGGGAATAAGCCTGGTCTGTAAGCAGAAGGACACTGTTTCTTTCAAGGTAGAACTGAGACTCAGAAGCCCTCTTGCTGGTAAAAAAACCTCATTATTTGTGATAAAGATTAAAAAAAAATATTAAAAGCATGACTGTATACTAGTGGTTGCCAAGAGCCAGTGTGGAGACTGTAAAGTTGCAGGGTCTGGTTTTTCACATTCCATCTTGAGCTGCCTCAGTCTTTTGCACTCCTGTGCTTCCCCAAATTATCTTCAGTTATCTCTTATGAATTTTCTGCAAGCCTCTCTTCTTTCTGTGCCAGGCTTTCTTAGGGAGAAAATACCTTTGTACTTCACCAAACACAGCAACAAACAAAACAACAAGGCTTTGGATATAGGGTATCCAGAAGGATATTAAAAGGTTTTAGTTTACTGATCTGTATGATTATTTTTCAGAAATCTGTGAAGAAAAATGTGCTATTTCAGACAGTTGCAGTGATAAATCTGCCCTTAAAAAAATCTTCTTGAAGATTTTATCCACTAAATAGTTCTGCTTCAAAACTGCTTGTCAAACATGTCCTCTCATGTATAAATAGTACCCTTTTTATTCTTTCCTCTGCCTGCTATTCTATTTGCTGTTCCCAGCTCCTCCCTTTCTTCTTCACATCCCTTTCTTTCCTTGTCTGTCTTTTATAGTCAATCTTTATATTTTGCTTTCTCTACCTCTGTCTCCCACTTCTCTCACTCTTACCCTCCTTCTTCTCTCCTTTTTCTTTGAAACTCTATTCCCCTTAGCCTCACCCCTCCTTTTTATCCTCCTCAGATATTCTCTCATGGGTGGTTTTCTTCTCTTTGGTTTGTGTGGTCTGCTCTGCACATTCCAATTCTTTTCTCTTCAAGACCTAACACGTTTCACACAGTGAGGAGAGTATTTAAGAAATGAATTCTGCTTTGCTGCTCTGACCATTGTTTTGATAACTGCAACTTTAAATATTACGAGATCTGTTTGTGTGTCTGGACATTTGAAACTCACTTTTGTGTGGAATTGTGTCTATAAAATGAATGTCTGTCTGTGTAATTTGGAGTACATGATTGTCTTTATCAGTATCTCTAAACTTCCTTGATCACGTATCCCTCTTGGTAAAAGGCTTTAGCATACACCCCCGTTATACATATATTTACTTATTTATAAATTATGTACTACTGAAGTTCTGTTACTTTCCTCCTGCACACGAGAGGGTTGCCTTGAATACCCCTTTGGGGTGCAGGCACCCCACTTTGGAGATCACAGCTCTGTATAATGCAAGCCTTACTGTTGCATGAGATATGCTGGTATTGTCACATTTAAGATTCTCCTGAGAATCCGATCCATGCGTGGTAGTTTGGGATTGAGAGCTTTTTCTTTGTTTCTGTCATGTCGGCTGTGGTTGTTTATATATTGAGAGGGCTGAGTTTTTCTGGTAGGGTGCAATAATTTGCCTAGCAGAGGGAGATTTCAAGAAACTGGATTTTTTTTTTTTAAAAGATACAAATTGTGCAGCATTTCAAAATGATGCAACATTGGAGAAAAAACATTTAAATGCTGATGTAAAAATTAATACCTCGTAAAAGATTGACTGTCAGGTCATCTTTCACCAGGTGAGGTTTTAAGGAGGGTTTGGCTGTTGCATGTGCACGCGTGCACAGGAACTTCCCTCAGACTTCCCCATTCGGTGTAGCAGTTCGCTCATGCTTGGCTTTCATTCCACTAGGAGGAGGAGGAGGAGGTTTTGGGGGGAATATTCCGTTACCATGAAGGGGAGGAAGTGTTTCTGCAGCTATTGAACAAAGCAGCTGGTTAACCTCTTTCCCGACCCCGGTGCAATGGTACAGTCCCACTGCTCCTTTCTAGGGGCCAGATGCTCCTCATAGTAGTAAAGAGAGGAAGAAAGGAAAACATATGTGCAAAAATTTACTACCCAGCTGAGTAAGGACCAGATTCCAGGAGGAGCTGAATACCTGCAATTTCTCCTAAAGTAAATTTCTTTTAGAATGAGATGGGGGGGAGGGAGAGGGAGAGAAGTTGGAAGGAAAGAGGTCTGTTGTAATTGGTGTCTAGAAACCCCCACAGAGAGGATTAAGAAAGAAACTATGCTGTCTGGGAAGAAGTAGGTATTTGTGTTACTCTGCATATATACAGAACTGTTAGAAAAGGCTGTGGAAACTAGCCCTGGCTTTTTAAACACTTGAGATGTGTCACTGTCTGCTGATGGTACTTCTTTTAAGCAGAACTTTATTCAGTGTGCTTTTTCCTTTTGTATGTGTACCAGTGTCTTACGTGGACGGGAATCACGGTCACTTTCTATTGTGTGTATTTTGAAGCTCGTACTTCAAACCAAAAGGAGTTACTTTGGGAACAGAAGCCCAAAATTCTGCTCTGTGTTATCACAGAAGTATTTATGAATTGTAAGGCACTGAGTTTTGGTATCTTTTCCATTCAGTCCTAATGCACGCTGTGTTTAACTCACTGCACCCTCCCTCATTTTCTGCCGCTTGGCTGTGTAACATACTGAATGGTAGAACAAGCAGAGGGTAATGCTGTATGCCTCATCCACTGGCATTTCTCTGTATTCAGCCCAATGACATTTGCAGAATGAGTAGGTAGACTCTTGTTCTTGCACTAGCTAGAAACAGGAGAAAGATTCTTCAAAAAAGATGCTTTCAGTCTTTTGTTTCCACGTTGGAAGGTGAGGTTCTCCTTTGGAAGAACTGAGAAACCATGTTTGATTCACCCACACAATTGTCAGTACCTAGAATCAAGGAAGCATCTTGCCTCTGTGACATTTCAGGGAAACACAGCATGGGTCAGGTTGGAAGGGATCATGGGAGGGGTCATCTGCTCCAAGCTCCCTGCTCAAGCAGGGTCATCCCAGAGCACATGGCACAGGATTGTGTCCAGATGGTTCTGGAATATCTCCAGTGAGGGAGACTCCACACCCAGATCTCTGGCAATCCATTCCAGGGCTCAGTCACCCGCACAGTGAAGAAGTTCTTCCTCAAGTTCCGGTGGAACTCCCTGTGCAGCACTTTCCACCTGTTGCCTCTTGTCCCAGTGCTTGGCACTTCTGAGAAGAGCCTGGATCCACCCTCGACATTCTCCCTGCAGATACTTAGAGACACTGCTGAGGCCCCTCTCAGACATCTCTTCTAAAGCTGAACAGGCCCAGCTGTCCCTGACTTTCTTCACAGGAAAGGTGCACCAGTCTGTTAATAATCTTTGTAGCCCTCCACTGGACCTGCTCCTGGGACTCCACATCTCTCTTTAATTGAGAAGTCCAGAACTGGACACAGCACTCCAGAGGCACCTCACCAGGGCTGAGTAGAGAGGAAGCATTGGAGGCGGAGTACAAGTGAGCACAGATGAACGAACTTGAGGCTGGGTTATGCAGAGCAGCAGGAGATGCCACACAGTAACATCGATTACAACCGTGTCAAGAGAGACTGACCAAGGACCAGTCTTGTGCAGCAACACTGTCCTTCCTGACCTGAACCTGGCAGGGGTGGGGCCGGGGCAGGGGCTTGGGCAGAGGTTGGGGCGGGCAGAGCTGCGGCCACGCTCGGAATCCCCGGAGAGCAGGCGGTGAGGGAAGACCCTTTTGGAAAATCCCCCTCTGGAAGAGGCTGAGTAGAGGAAGCGGGAGGGGTTCGGCAGCACAGCCTGGGATCGCGGAGGGAAGCCGGTGCCGCCCAGCGACCCGCCCAGCGGAGCGGCCCCGGGGGGAGGCTGGCGGCGGTCGGGGGAGCCGGCGGGGCGTGCGGCACAGGGGACGGCGATGGCCGCGGAAGTGACAGGAGTGGCTGCAGCCGCCTCGGAGTGCGGGATCTCGCAGCGCCCCCACCCCCATTTACCGTCGCTGGGCTTCTGCGAAGGAAAGCAGGTCGGGGGGGCGGAGAGAGAATGGAGGAGGGGCACGGCGAGGAAGGGAGGGAGGGAGGGGGGAGAGAAAGCGAGCGAGAGAGAGGAGCCCGGAGAAAGGGACAAGGCAGATCCTGTGAAGCGAGAGGAAGAGAGACTCCTGAAGGAGGGGGAACCTGGGCGGGGAGAGGGCATTCCCAGTGAAGGGCCTGGAGGGGAGCGCAAAGATCGGGACAGCTCGCAAGCATCCGACTTGTTGAAAGACGTCGAGCGAGGCCAGAGGCTGTGCCCGGGGCCGGGGGACAAAGCGGCGTTGGGCGCGGAGCAAGAGGGAGCTGGCGCTGGCCCGCCGGGATGGTGCAACTCGCGCGGTGAAAATGGTCTTTGTCCAACTTTTCTGATGCCGGGAGGCCGGGCGGCACGGCTCTAGCGGGAAGGGCTCCTGCGAACACTGCTGGAGTAATGCTGGGAAGTGGAGGGGGTGTTGCTGGAGTCCTGCACAAGGTACCGTGGCGGGCGGGCGAGGACGGGCATTGTGAGTCCGGCCGGAGCGCTCGGAGCGAGCGGGACGTGGTCGCGGGTAGCCGCGGGTCTCTGCCATCTGGGGGAGGGGGCACAGAACAAACGAGGAGTATTTCGAAAGGGGTTAGAACTCCTCAGGTGGTGCTTTTTTCCTCCTTTCCCGGTGTGTGCTGTTCAAAGGCTGCGTTACCGGGACGCTCCCCCGAGCGCACCTCTGCTGTCAGGTGCCGGCTGTATGGGCACGGGGAGGACAGACGTGGGGAATCGGGTCACGGCCTCTCCGCTCACGGAGATTTATTACCATCACCCCCGGAGCCCTTCCACACCGCCATGGTGCGTTCGGTCTGCTCCCGTGAGCGGTGTTTCCCCTCTCTCTAGCCCCGTGAAGAGCCATTGCGAAATGCTGCCTTTGAAGTCTCTGAAGTAGGGCTTGATGGATGCTGATGTGAGTTCCCGATCCTCGTGGAACGACACAAGGGAGGCTCTGTGGCCTTGCCTGTGGGTAGGGTTGCTCAGCGCTCTTGTAGGGGACAGATGGTTGTATGAGTGCTTGTGGCAGAGAAAAGCCATGTTAGGCTATTTTTCAAGGAGATGATGCAAGTTACTACTACTCAAGCTAAATAAATCTGTGAATGTGGGAGGGGCTGTTGTTATGGGTAATTTTAATTTTGCCTTTTGTGGGATCCACGCAGATGATTTCACTTACTCTGAAGTTTCTCTTGCTATTACCACACTGATTTGGCTGGGGAGGAGAGTGAATATCGCCTGCTTTTTCATACAAGTTCCAGAAATCAGAGCCAAGATGGGGATGCAAATCTCCCAAGGGGCATCCTTCACTAGCAGTGATACCAAGTCATGCAGATTCATGATGAAGTAGAGTGAGAGGGCAAATGGAAACAACAACAAAGTCAAGGAGCGTTAGCTGCCACCAGAAGCGTCTGTTACAGAGACAAATCTGTAGCCTCAGCTGCAGTGAAGGAGGAGGCTTCCTCTTTCATTGTTGTATAGGTTTTAATCTGAAACATGAAACTGGATGTGGGTGCACCTCTTGTTTAGTCACAGCTGATCCACCTGCCCTAAGCCATTAATACAAGCTTTATTGGATATTTCTAGGTATTTCTTCAATCCTGGGTTGAAATAGTTCCAGTGCTGATGTTCCTTTGGGAGAGGGAAAGGAAAAGGTAGTCCACAATCTAATAATCCCCTTTTGATGACACCCCATCTCATTGCAGAAAAAAGTACCGTTTCTCTCTAGAAGTTCGTTTCCTAAATTCAACACCTTGCACTACTTCAGTTTATTTTGCTAGAGTATTGAAAGGCTTCAAATAACTGCACATAATTACATCCTTTCCTTTACTGTCTTTTGCATGTATGCTCTCTTAGCTAAATTACGCATGTGTCGTTTGTAATTCCTTGACTTGTGTGCCCCTCTAGCCACTAAACATTTTTGCTTGTCTTCTGAGTTCCCTCCTGTCTGACATTCTTGCACTGAGCTGCTCAGAATTGTTTGCATGGCCATGTGTTTTGATATTTGGAAATAGCATCACTTTGGGGTACTGGATATTGTATGAAGTAGGATTATATCTTTCTAATTTAATCACTGAAACCCCACAGAAAGTCATGTTTTCTTGCATTGTTCTGAAGTTCTCAGCTCTCCCAAGCTGTAATCTGTGGCAAGAACAGCTTAGGTTGTGGAGACTTTTTGGAGGGGGCTGAGGAGGAGATGTCTATTCTCTTTTCTTTTGCCCAAGGCTGCTACTGTCTTTGCCTTCTGTATTTTACTTGGAGGTTGACCAATGGTACTGTGTAAATCGCTTTTTGGGGGGAAGGCAGCTGGTGGCTCCAAGGAGACAGCTGCTTATTCTCCAGCATACTCCCATAGGCTGCCAGCAGATGTGTCTGACAAGGGAGCTGATCCCTCAGTCCATTGAGAATTGTCCTCTTTATTCCTGTACAGATTCACTGTGTGCATCCCTCTTTGTGCCCAGGTGCAGATGGCTTCCCCTTCTCCTCTCTGATACTGCATGTGCCATATGCAGAGAATCATGTAGGAGATGAGTGTATTTTCTCCCCCCTTATCTTGTGTGCCTCCAATTAAGACAGTTTTGTTTTTTGGCCAACTTTCTTTCCCTGGATTGTCAGAAGATTTATGCATGCTTTTCCTTTTGTTCAGGAATGCTCTTCTCTCCAGATCTGCTCCCCCTAAAACCTTAGTTTCCTTGTATTTCGTTATCCATCAGCAGTCCCTGTGCAGAGGGTTAACCTGAAGTCCCTCCAGATTAGTGCAGAGTACTATTGGAGCACACTTAAGGTTGCACAATATATTTTTGTTTTTCATTTCTGTGGCCATATTGCATATGTTTACTGCACACATAAACAATAGAAGGTACAAGTAGTAGGAAGAAGTACAAATTGGTGTGTGTGGTCAAGGTAGAGCTTTATAATGTCATTTAGCCACCAGACAAGAGGGCAGTATCTTCTAAAAAGGTGCTGTCATGAAAAAGTATTTATTAAGAATATTCTAGATTGGGTGGTTTTGGTCATAAACATGTGATGATTTTTTTCAAAAAGCTCCAAGACTTATTTCTGTGAAAAGCTGATTAAATGTTTAGGGGGAAACTGATGAGCTTCTATAATATTGTCATTATTTAGTCTTGTTTGCTGTTGTTTTTTTTCCTTAAACCTAATTCAATATTATATTGCTGTTACATCTTACTGTTGATTTTGATTTTGTTAGCAAGTTTTGTATCACTATATAGAAATACAGGTAAGGCATTTCTTCCAGCTACTGACTCCACACATTCAGCAGTTTTCCAACTCATTATGACCTTATTCTTTAGCTTCTACCTGGTAAATCTTGGGCTGGGTATTACTCTTCTCTTCATATTTGTTCTTTAGCAACCATGAAGTGTCGTGGGCTTCAGGGGTGTACACAAGTGTAACACAGGTGTATTTTGTAAATAATCCTGTAGATGTTGTACAACAGCAAACCAGCTCTCTTTCTTCAGCGCTGCCCAACTGTGCTATGTAAAGACCCCCAAAAGGATAAAGGCTCTGTAATTGCTCATGTCAGCCATAGCAGTCAAACATGCAAGTCTCAGTAAGAAAAAGCCATTTAATGTTGTTACTCTTCTCACACTTGATTTATACGAGGAGTTTTAAACTTAACAAAGAGCTACACTAGTACTTCCTTCTCAGAGACATGTGTTGCGCTTTCCAAGAAATACTCCTCTGCCACCAGAATTAGAATTTTATCAGAAGTGTACCATTAATATGTGTTGTGTTTTAAAAAATGCAATTAAAGTGTGTCTACTTTTTGGAGATCCTGTCACATTATTTTATACTGAAGGTGCTGTCTAGCCTCTTCAAAAGTCACCATGGAGCAAGCTGATGCTTCTGTCACAGAGGTCCTACTTGAAGACTGTTCTTGAGACCACTTCTGACAAAAGCTCTTCTAGTCACTGGTTTCAATTTTCCATGCCTCCAGAGGCCCCTGTGCATTCTGCTACTCAGGCCTGCTTGTCAAGAAGATTTTTGTTCAGACATTTCACATGCACACCCCCACTCCCGTGTGCACGCGCGTGTGCGCATGCTCGTGTGTACACACAGCTACGGGCAAAGAGCGGAATAAAGGGCTGTCCTGGCAGTAGAGAAGATGCTGGGTTCTGTAAGAACACAGCCTATCTAGCCTGAAAACTACTGTCTTACATAAGAAAGCTGGATTCACCTTAGGATGGAAATTCTCGCCAGCCCAGACCTGCACACTGAAACATACATGACTTCATTTTCAGACAGGCTTTTTTTTCTTTCCCGTCTCCTTAAGCTTGCCAAGTAAATGATTCCTCTGCTGATTCTGCAGTTTCCAAGTACAGTTTTTTGCTCTGTGCCATGTCTCTGGAAAATATCCAATGTGTCTAAATCATGTAATTAAACCCTAGAAGCTGAAGACTGAGAACTACTGACTCTTTGTAAGATATTTCTGTTTTAGCATACTGATGTTTCTCCAAGTTACTGTAGAGCTTTCAAAGCTCCCTAAATGACCTGATCTCTCTCCCACTTACTGCAAAACACTCACATGATATGAATCTGTTTGGCCCAGCTGACCACTTCAGAGGCAGTGTGTAGGATACAGACGCCTGTGTGGAAGCCCTTAGCATCAGGCTTACCACAGGTTCTCTCAGATCCTAGGGATGTTTGCAAATGGAAGCATGGTTCCTTGGCACAGATCTCTTAGCTTCCTAACTGTACTCTAAGAAGAGAGTGGGATGTCACAAGAGGGACAATATGGCAGAGATTTCTGGGCAGGTTTTGAATAATTTCAATTTGGAGATTCACTGTTTACGCGACTCTTTGAATTTCCAAATGTTAGGTTTCGCTCACAGCTAGGATCAATTTCATTCCAGTATGCAGAATCTGGAATGCTTTCTGCACCAGGAAGATGTTTGAAATTACTTCTTTTTGGATTTGAGCCAGGAGGAAGCTGCTGGAAGCACAGCTGGATTGGGATGCATGCCTGCAGTTGTCTCCCAGATGGTTCTTCCCTTCGTAATGTCAGTAGGCTTTCAGCTGGTGCCAGCAGCAATGGGGATGCAAATATGTGCTGACATTTTCTCTTTTCAGTGAGTTTGCTAATCCCATTTGGTCCATGTGTTGTCCATAAAGGGGCTACCATATCAACAGTTACCAGTGCTATCACTATGGTATCAGGAATGGAATAGTTCTGTTGAGGAATGTTTGTTTCATTTCTAGTGCAGAGAGGATCTTCGTGGTCTTCTTCTCTTCCAATATCTAACCATGTTAGAAATACATAAAGATGCAGTACCACGTGGTGTGAAAACAAATTCTGGTGACTTGAGTATAAATCAGCACTATGTTAAAATCTAGGGGATAGATAGAGGCTTGACAAAGGGAATTTTCTTAGTTTGCACGTGCCTTGTTCTGCTGGGACATGTATGTGGAGTCAGATGCTGAAGAGTAATTAGTCTTCATTTTGAGCCTTACTCTAGCTACCTTTTTGCTTGGGGCCCCAGGCTGAGCACCAGAAAGACATTCGGTGAAATAACGTAATGGGAATGATGCATTACTTGTGCTCCTTGTTTCAGTCAGAAGTCTTCTTAACTCAGACTCCAAGAATGGTGTTGACAGTTGCATGTTTCTGATGGATAATTTTACCAGTCTTGAGTTAGAAGTGGCTCTGGATGGTCTCAGAGAGCTGCAGGTTCTTGGAAGAACTAGGGACATCTTCGGGTAGAAGATGGAGAGCCATGAAGAGAGGGCCAGAGAAGGCCAGGGAGAGGGATGAAGCACCTCTCCTGAAAACAAGCTGAGAGAGCTGGGATTGTTCAGACAGGAGAAGAGAAGACTCTGGAGTAACATTATTGTGGCCTTCCAGTACCTAAAGGGGATATAAGAGAGCTAGAGAGGGACTTTTGGCAAGGGCATGTAAGCAATACGACATCTGGGAAAGACCTCAGACTTGAAGGGTTGGTGTAGAGGAGGGAATTCTTTATTCAGAGAGGGTGAGATGCTGGTACAGGCTGCCTGGAGAGGCTGTGGATGCCCCATCCCTGGAAGTGTTCAAGGCCAGGCTGAATGGGGCTTGAAACAACCTGGTCTAGTGGAAGGTGTCCCTGCCCATGGCAGGGGGATCTGAATTGAATGTTTTTTAAGGTACCCTCCAACCCAAACCATTCTGTGATTCTATGAAATCAAAGTAGTGACTAGATCCCTGTTACCTCAAAAGAATAGCTTAAAAAATTGTCTCCTAAATAGATTGTTTTGATTGTGTCTAATGGATTACCCCACAAAAAGTGTGCATGATGACAGAGTGTAAAGAAAACAAATCAGTATCTGGAAACAGAATAAAAATAAAAATGTTGAATTCTTTAAAAGAATTAAGCTAAAACAGATTTTACTCTCTTTGATAAATTAACACCTACTGGACAGTCCTAATTGAAAGGATCAAAATAAGCTCTGTTGAATAGTTGTACATTTCCTGCTTCTCTTGGCTGATCGTCTGTACCGGGCCACTGTGTCTAATAGTGCTGAAAAGAGTTGTGTGTATGGAAATCAGAGTGGGAAGAGGCATCTTCCCCTAAATTCTCAGAAAGTTCTTTTAAAATTAGTTTTTAGATTTTTTATTATTATTTTTTAAAGCTTAGCTTTCCCCTCCTCCACCCAGATCATAGCAGATCAGCCTGGCAATTTCTGCTTTTTTTCTTTTGTGCCTCTGAACCTGTGGTGTTGGAATTGGACAGTCTCTGACTTTATGGCACTAATGCAAATGTACAGTGACTATTTGTGTTTGATTGCATGAACTTCTCTGCCACAGCACTGATGAACTGGGAGCTCAGTGAAGAGCAACAGAAGTGATTAGGTGACTATAGGGAATTTTAAAAATGCTATTAAAAAGCACTAGCTTACTGATGAGTGAAAAGGGTTAGCTCTGGAGTAGCTAGAGTACCTAAAAGACTGTTGACAGGATCCTAGGCAATGTGCTGGCCAAAGTGAAACGGCTGACTCATATTGCCCAGAGTAGATAGGTTTGGGTTCAGTATTAAGGTGTAGTTTCTTCCAGCAAAGGTCCACGTAGATTGTAGAAAGTCATGGCAGCCATATTGCTAATTACATTTAAAAATATGACTGGGGAAGCCTAAAGAAATACACTGACAAAAATCCTGCAGTTGACCACGGACTGTAGGCCAGATGTCTAAATAAAGGTGCCCATCCCCCTCATTTCATTTCTGTTATTATAGTCTCACCAACAACTGGGGGAGGGACTACCTTCCTGACAGAAAATGTATCTTGGATCTGCTCTGTTATGACCAAGACTGGTTGATATTCAAGGAAAGGAAGTGGTGTATTGTACTCACTCGATTTTAAATGCAATCCTTTGGTTTTGAGGTTGGACATGGATGTAACAAGAGCAGTGAGCCCCAGCATCCACACTAAAATATAAATAAGCCTTTGAGACACTGAGGAGGCAGGATGAACTCTGAGATTTATGTGTTGTTGCTTTCATCTCTGGCACAAAAAATAATACAAACATGCATTAGAAAAGGGATGCTATGAGCCTGAAATATCTTTCTACCGTAACCTCCTTGGCCTTCCCTTTTCCTCTTATGACTATTTCTGTTCTGCTGAAGTATTAGTGGCACATAATGTTCCCATTTCCTGAGGGTGGAAACATCGAACTGGAAATGCAGGATGGAGGAGGAGGGAAGGACCTGAGAACAAAATTGGTTGCTCTTCAGGCTCTGCCAGTGGCAAGTTCAAATTTTTGGTGGAGCTCTCTAACCCACTTTTGCTACACATGGGCTCCTTGTGATGCTTCACTGAACTCAGGTAATTGTTCCAAGCAGTCGTTGCCATTCAGATCATCTCTTCTTTGCAGCCTTCATCTGACTTTGTTTCTTCGAGCTACCATTTCTGCTTCATTTCCCTCTTGGTTGTCTTGTAGATGAGAGCCAGTTTTGGGCAACCTGATTCCCAAAATCAAAGTGAAAACCTGGTCAAAGCCTTGAATCAGCATGAATCATTAGTGTTGTTCTCTAAATAAATATTTAGATGTCGACAAAAGTTAAAAGAAACTTAGTGTTAAAGACCAAGTGAGAGGTTTCTGAAGTCCAACACGGCTTCTATAGTGTCTGTTCTTGTTGCTCAGTTCAGTCATTTTTACAGTGAAACCACTGTGAGGCACTAAGAGGAAACACAATTGAGTCTGAATGAATATTATGGATTTCAGGACTGGAACAGAATACAGCAAAACTGGAGAAACCATCTATGTTCTCACAGTCTTTCCAGAACCAGTTCTAGGTCTCATGGTTCTTTTCTCTGTGTTCTCGAGAGATTGCTGCCAGGGTAGCTCCCTAATTGCCTGTTACTGCACAATGAAGTAACACCACCTGCAAAAATTGTTGTAGACAGACTGTAGTGCTGCCTATAGTCTGTCTACAGCATTGGTGTGCACTTCTCAGAGTATGACCAGTGCAGTGCAGGGTTGTTTTGTGATGTTTTAGTACCAAACATGAACTTGAGACTCAAACTAATGGTAGAACGGACAGAATTCCCACCTAGGCAAACAGTGGTCATAAAAGAATGGAGGCTGTGTGGTAGAGCTCTTCTCTGAGCCATTTTCTCCCTCCCTCATAGCTTCCTAATTTTGTGCATATATTTCCACATCAAACGCTCTAATTTACGTGCTGGAGCTGAAGCTTGTATATTGTACAGCCTGTTGGTGCAGTCAGCAAAACGTAAGGGAATCAGCTTGACTGAATATAATTTTTTATTCTCACTACCATTTGAGGAATACGGTATGTTACAGCCCTCTGTTGGGGCAACCTTATGAACTCAAAAGCTGGTATTTGCAATTCTGTGGGGTTATAACAAGATGGAATGTACCTGGTAATCATCTGCATGGAGTGAGGGTAGGAGTGTAGGTTTGGACAGCAAGGTCAAGGCAGTGAAAAAGTCAGTAAAGTGATTGTGCTTCAGTGCTTTTTTGCCTTGTTGTTTTACAATGAAGCATTCTTGCTTCTCTTAATACGAATAAAAACAGTGATGATAAATAGTGCTAGTAATTAAATAGTTTTAAAAGTAGCCTCTATCTGCAAGTGCATGAAGCCAACAATTTGTGAACCAAGCTGTATGACAGCCCAAGGCTGTGAAACTGATTAAAATGGAAAAAAGTAGTTTTAATTAACCCTTAAATTATGAAGCACATTCTCTGAAAACCCAGGCTGCCTCATTGAAGCCAGAAAGGAGGTTAATAAAAAGAGCTGCACTTAAATTAAGATGCTTTAATATTATTAGTCCTTTCTATAATCTGTTTTGAAATGACAGTTTCTCTCATGGAATGAAAGGCAATTTCAAAATGATGGGAATTCCCATAGAAGAGGAACATTATCTTTTAACTGGCTGTCAGTGCTGCCACTGTATCCCAATAGACAACATAACCTTGGATACTGTGAATACAAATAGCATGCATTTTCTGCTTATGCTAAATATTTTTTGCTGTAAAACCCTCATGAAGTCAAAAGCAAAATTAGAGATGAAGACAGTAAGCATATTTTTGCAAAAAAATGAAGTTCTTTACTGCAGCTGAAGAAAATATTAATCCTTACTAAAGGATTTTGCAGACTGGTCCACAATGAACAGTTTAAGAAAAGTATTTTCAGCTTGTTCCTTTTTTTGCCTCCATTGTATCTTTTGAGTGTTTGTGCGTGGATCTTGGTTCATACATTTCTAGACATGGCATGTAAGGCTACATTCTTAAGTTACAGTGGAAAAGAGAATTAGTATAAAACATCTCTTTTCTTAGACTTATTCGTACCTTAGTTTCGCAAGCCACTCTCACTTTGCTCCTGCTCAACCCTTCAGGCCCTTGATTTCTTTTCCAGTGTCCTGAGAGTGCCTTTAAGGCTGTTTTGCAGCTCTGTGCTTGGATTGTCTGTGCAGATTGCAGTTGCATTTGCCGACTTGGTCAGCAAACGCTGAGGTTATTTTTCTGATTTGTGGCATTCCTTGTCTGGCCATTGCAAACACTGTGCTTAGCTTCTTTGCCACTTTCCATCCATCAGCAATCAAAACTTGATATATAATAACTTTAATTTCACTTGAAAAGAAAAAAAAGCATGATCAGCATTGCTGAGTAGATGAGAACATGATTTTAGGGACATTCTCTTTACGTCACTGTCATGGTTTAACCCCAGCTGGCAGCTAAGCAGCACACAGCTGCTCGCTTAGCCCCTACCCTCTCACTCCTCCATGGGATGGGAAGGAGAATCGAAAAAAAGGTAAAAAGACATGGGTTGAGAAAACAACAGTAAGAACAGTGTAATAATCGGAATAAAATAATAGCAATAATAATGGTGATGATGATGGTGGAAAAGAAAGGAAAGGGGGAGAGAAGCATAAACCCCAAATGACGCATGGTACAGTTGCTCACCACCCACTGATGGATGGCCAGCACATCCCTGACCAGTGATCAGCAGATCCTGGCCACCTCCCCTCTGTTTATGTACTGAGCATGACGTTCCATAGTGTGGAGTATCTATTCAGCCTGTTCTGGTCAGCTGTTCCTGGCCATGCTCTCTTCCAGTTTCTTGTCCGTCTCCTCACTGGTAGAGCATGGGAAATTGAAAAGTTCTTGATTTAGAGAAAGCTCTACTTAGCAACAACTAAAACATCTGTGTTATTAAGAGTATTCTCAATCCAAAACACAGCACTGTGCCAGCTCCTAAGAAGAAATTTAACTCTATCCCATCCAGGACAGTAATACATCCTTTGCTTAATAACCATTTGTAAAAATGTATTATTTCCCTTTCCCTTTTAAATGCCAAAATAGGATGCATCTTTTTCATTGTTTTCAGATGTCTTCTGTAATAAAATTTCAGTGAATTTCAGGTTGTTTGTTTAAACTTAAGTTGTATCAGAGAAGGAAGTGTCAAATTTCAAAGAATTTTTAGTACCACAGATTTTCACTTACAAGTTTATAATGTGGTGTTAACACCACACCATTATTTGGTGTACTTGAGTGTATTCTAAACTTAAAATTCTGTGCTTAGAATTTTGGAAATACAACATTTTTCACTGTGCTTGACAAAGGTTTGCGGCTATGCCCTAGAGTCCATGAATTCCGTATATTTTTTCCTCACTGAAGCCTTATATCTTCCTTTTGTACAGGTGAAAGTATAATTGTCAAAGATAAACTATACTTGAAGCTGATAACATCATGTTTATTTCCACATAGATAAAAGTGCAGGGATCAGTGCACTGTTGTACTGAGAGAAATATCCTGAGAAATTAGAGTAAAATCAATAACAGGATAGTGAAATCATACCCAGTGGATATAGCTGTCACCTTCTCTTTCCATCAAAGAAGATAAATGTGATGGACAGCTGTTAATTAATTTCTCCCTGTTTGCAGTCTCCTTTATTTTCTGTATGAAAATTCAAAGGGAGTAATTTCTGTATCACTTCAATTCCTGTTATATTTTAGAAGATTTTCTATCTGGCAAGTAATAGATAACATAAATAACAATTTATTTCTTGACATTTTTCATTCTATAATGCTATTAATACTCTAGAGCTGGGATTTTGCTACCAGGTGTTAATGTTAGAAACTTGACTATAATTGCCAGTGTTTCTTTGGGTACTACACAAATCTCTGTAAAAATTGTCAGTGAAGTCAAATCTTGTGAGGTGTGAAGAGATTTTTTTCAGGAACTTAGTTGTATTTAGTATGTATGTAATTCAAGTACATAATAGATGGAAGAAAGAATCTGTATCTTTAATTAGAATATTTTTTAAAATTGCTGTAGTTTCAAGAGATAGTGTCCATCTTTGTTAGGCATAGCAAAACATGATGTGGAGGCATTGAGAAAGTCTCCAGAAACACAGGGCAGCTGTGAATGAATTTTGTTGAGGAAGAAAGACCAGATTTACAAGCTAAGCTGTAAAGCTACTCTAGCCAAGTATGTGTCATGGCAGAGAAGAGAGATTTAAGGCAAAGCACTGTAGCTATCTAAAGAGATGCTAACCTGGCTGCCTGTGTGGGTTGGGAGATCACACAGAGGCTCGGAATCTCCTCAGATACCTTCAGGCTGCCCCTAGGGAGTCATCGGGAGGGAGCTGTTCAGCTGTCCATGGCTCCCTTTTTTAATTAGTGCAGATCTTGGTTACCTGGTGAATATGATTCAGCTCAGTTCACTGACTGTAGAGGTCATTTGAGTGATTATGCTTCTAAGTTGGGCACCCTATTTGAGCCTCAAGGGTTTAATAAAAATTCATGAATATAAGCGTCTCATTCTTTCCTTTAAGAGCTAAGGAAGTTCTTAATTTGGATCGCACTAGGGAATTGGAAATGTATAATCAGAGCATGGAAGATCAGCTTCAAGACTCATGGTGTTTCCATGGTAAACAAGGAAATAAATGCCTTTCTTTGGAGAACATTCAGAATCAGCTTTTGGAGTGTCATTGTAAACTTAAAGGATCCCAAGAGACATAGACACAACTTGATCTTTATAAACTGTAGGAAGCAAATGATCAAGCCAGCTAGAAGAAATATTTTATGAAGTATGCTCTTGAGGAAGTATTCCTTTAAACTTAGTTATACATTTCATCTAGAGCATTTCTCTCAAAATTAAATGAATCAACTGATCAGACAGTAAAAAATCCACGAGGCTTTCTTCTGTAAATTCTACTCTCCTCTCAGATATTTTCAAAGTAGTTTGGAGTCATTAAAAATAATCTCAATTAGTAACAGAGGATAAAAGGATATACAGCAACTATCAAAATGATCTATTTATTTAATCAATCATTTTTCTGTGGTGCTTTATGTGCCCTAGTAATAGAATTTTTGAAGAAAACATATAAACTTTGTTGTATTAAAACTCTGAGCCGTAAATTATGTGTTGCTCCCCCCCCACACTTCCTGTTTGGGGCGTAGAAAGATTTCTATGAATAGCAGTTATTGTAATTATTGTCTAAGAAAGAAGGTAGGCAGTATTATGTCGTGCTCAGAGTGCTGGACAGGCACTGAGTGACAGCTTTTCACAACAGCATTGTGAGATTTATCCCAGTGAGATGTGTGGCCATTGCTGCAAGGGCTTCCCAGTGGCAGAGAAGCAATTATAGTAGGACAGAACTGGGGACAAGAAAGGAGGGGGGGAGGCCTTTTGCTTAATGTGTAACACTATCATGATTCTCTGTTTATCATGAATGAGAGGTATTAATTCCACTTTTTGTACTTTGCCTAAATGTGATGAATCAGTGTGCAGCACAAATTAATTGGAATAGTAGTTTATTGGCTCTCCCAGATGTTGTGCTCATTTATCTTTTTAATGGTTCCTGCTGAGAGATAATATTAAGCTGATATGAGTCACAGTGCAAAATGTGCAGGAGGAGGAAAGACTGTGTATGTAAAGGTACAGCATTTTCCCTACCCTGGAGAGTTTTTGAGGTGCATTTATTTTGCATCTAGATCCTTTGTGTGAGGAAGAAGTATGACAAATATGGGGAAAATTTGTGGAATCAAGTGTAGCAGAGGGAAGTTAGACCCATATAATGATTTCTACTGTGAAATAGGCCTAGAGGAGTCAGTTAACAATGAACAAGGAAGAAGCATTGTTCCAGTGGGAGGAAACAAGATGATTTGGAAAAGTTCTTGGAATAGATAAGAAGAATTGAAAGCATAAAAAAATTGGCACTGTTACAATTTCAGCTTTTATTAGCAGAACAATTTAAGATACTTAAAAATACTTTGTTGCATGAGGATAGGTATCTTTCCAAATCTGTTGTAAATTCAAAATAGGGATTGGATGAATTCCTAAAGACATACTAAAGAAAATGAATTGGGGGATATTCTCTAGTAATCCCTGTTTTATATTTGTGGATACCAAAGGAAGAGTAGGGAAGTGGGTCACACAGAGGCCAGGCATGCAAGCCATCTGCACACAGCACCTCTTCCTGGCACTGGAGACACGGAAAAAACTTGGCTTAGGTGGAGATTCAGCTCCTTCTGTGTTTTCTTGTGTTTTGAAATGTAGAACTCAAAGAAACAGCTATATTCATGCTGTCGTCTTTTCTCCAGAAAGCTTGTGCAGTATCTGAACAATCCTAGCTTTTTTCTTAATCCTAAATGTGTGACTGAATTCCTCCCATGGAAGTCAGACAGATTCATGGTTCAGATGAGTGTTTAGTGCTATTTGATGTCAGGTTCTGCAGGTGGTATCTGTCAGAGGGAAATAGAGTCATTGTACATTTCTTTCTGAGCTGTGACTACATATTGTCTGCGAAGTAAGCTAGAACATGCTCCAGCAAAGGTCTGTCTAAAGTTTTATGGTTGGAGTCAAAAGGTTCAGAAAAGGAGGGGGTTTGTTCTAAGCTTAGGTTCAGAACCTGTGGCCAGCACAGAATTAACTCAGTTTATCTGGTTGTCACGGTTTCTGATAAGTCTCAGAGTGCCGTACAAACTCTAGAAGGATAAAAAAGCAGTCCATTCTAAGGAGGCCCCTCTTAGGTTTGTCATGTGCATGACCACCTCCATCAAGGCTCCAGACATTGGGGTACTCTAAAATAAGTGACTCCACAAACCTTGGAGTAAACCTGCTTCCTTTCTAACAAAAACACATGCACTGATGGAAGGGAATTCTCAATTAATGCTAACCTGTTTCTCAGCCCTGGTGCCCTATGGCTCTTCAGGTGTCATCACTGACAGTGCTTGAACTTTGAGGGAATCCTTTATTTGCATAAAGAAGCTGCTGCAAAGGCACTGGCTGCTTGAAATGCTTTGCCACAGCTTAGGTATAGCTTGGGCAGACAGCAGCCCTCTTTGTGACAGAAATCTCACAAGCACAGAGCTGTACTGCTGTCAGTTGTTTTAGCACATGTGGGAGCACTACCACTATCTCTTCTGTAGCACTGAGCATCATTTGCCTGAAGATGGTACTGAAGTGTTCCCACTTCAAGATTGAGTTCAGAAAAAGTGAGAAATTACAGCACCGGCCCTGTCTGGTGAGAATGAACAGGACTTAAACAGTGCCAGTCAAGCCAGGCATGCTGTTCCACATTCAAGGCTTTCTGGCTGAAATGGCTTGTGTTTTCAGTCTTGGGTAGAAGAAGCTTTGAGGTGCTTGGCAAGAGCTGACTCTTGTCTGTTGAGATAGAAAACCGAAGAGAGCAAAGGAGATTCTGACTACATATAAGGAAGAAAAAAATCCCCAGTAAAAAAAAAAAAAAAATAAAATACCCATTTCAACACTGCTACAGAAGCCCAAAAATTTTGAGGAATCTCTATCCTTGGTGAAGTTCAAAACTCACCTTGACAAGCTTCCCAAAGACCTCTTCTCCTTTGCTGGTTGTTCAGCAAAAAACCCCCAGGATTCTTGAAAACAGTGGTGGTGATTGTATTTATCTCTTTAACGGGGATCTCAAACATAAATTTTGGTAACCTAGGTACCACAGTGATGGTGCCAAAGTAAACAATCATGATAGCTTTGGTGAATAATGTAAGGAGATAGCTCATAAACTTCCATCTCCCATCTCTTGGAGCTTAGTAAAGTGAAAGTAGTATGTGACTAGTCTTTTCTAAACGCTTGGGATCTTCACAGTTTTATAGGGTTAAATCATTAAAAGACATTTTGATCCTCAGGAACTGTCACTTCTCAAATGCTTTAAAATTTTCAGGATGTCCAAGGAGATGGAGATCATTCCACTAGCTAAGGAAATGTATGCCTAAAAATGGGTTAAATCCTTTATGGAAAGGTTAGCATAAGAGGATTGACAGCTGGTACATGAGTGCCAAGTTCATGTACTTAGAGGAGAGAAAGGATGAGGGGTATTTAAGGAAGTTTATTGAAGGATCCTGTGCACAGATGTATTGCTTTGCAGTTGGATTTGGAGGTGAGTGGGGATTAGTGGATTCCATAGCAAAGAGAAGTAATCTTGCTGGAAGCAGTTTTGGAAGAAGTAACTAGCTGAGAAGGCCATGAGAAAGTGCTTGTGTGGACAAGAGAAAAGTGGTTTAAAAGTTGGGATGGTTTGAGGTTTCTGTTTACGTAGTTTGGTGTAGGGTAGAAGTGGTAGGAGAACTGAAGAATGAAAGATGAGCGTCTTTGGGTGTAGTCAGATTCTGTACACATCAAGTGCTAGGGGGAAGGGCAGGGCAGTGGTTAGCAATTTAGGGGCTTGGTACTCTTTAATTCACAGAGGCTAGTGCTTCCCTCCTACTCTCCCTTAAATGCTTCCATAATGTTCTCTCTATCATTCATTGTGGAGTAAGCATTTTTCATGGAGGTGTGGAAGAGGCAGAATAAAAATAATAATAACAACAACAAAAAAAAAAACCGCTAAAAAAATTACCTTTTTATCTACTAAATCATGACCAGCTTTTTGATTTAGCCACAGTTTATTTCAGGGAAAATTATTGCCAGTCTAATCCAGACAAAGGCTGTATGATTCCTCTTGAAGAGCAGTGTAACTCTGGTGGGGTACAGGGTCAACCAGGATAAGGCAAACCTATGTTGTAAGAGGGATGTGCAGGTGAGGAGGGCAGCAGAACTGCTTGGTTTCCTTGGAGCCAGAAATTGTTTTTTGTCTGGTGTCAGGGACAAGGGGGTTTTTAGTTGTATCTGTTTTGTGGTAATTTCAATGCATTGGCCTGAGATCCAGCAGCCAAAGTATATTTGGGGTCTGTTTTCTGCTCTGTGACTCAGAAGTTATGTGACATGAGAAAATCTGAATTGCAAGCTGTTTTCAAGCCTTCTACAGATAAATGAAGTCCCATTGACCAAGATTAAAGTATTCTTCAGTTTGTTTGATCTCTGTTTCTGCATTTGTTTGTTTTCATTATGAACGCTTGAATGTTGCCATCTTTTACAATTTTACTGGCCTAATAAAAAATCGTTAGATATTATAATATTATAGATTGACTGGCAGTACAAATGGTGAGTATTTATGTCTCCATGTAGAGGTGTCTTGCAGGCTTGATTTTGGTGTACCCAGTCATTGTTTTGGTGGCTCAGGCAGCAGTCTTCACTCCTGTTCCAGGAGAAGGCTGCTGTGTGCATGGATAGTTCTTTCTGTAAAGAACTTTCTGATCATTCACCCTGAAATTTTCTCCTTTTTGCAGTTGCATTCAGCAGTGTTTTTATTCTGTGACGTGTCATGTTGTATAAATGCTTCCTAAACTAATAAGCAGTACCTGCACTATATCCATCCTCACATTTAATCTTCATTTCTCCTCACTTATACTTAACAGAATTTATTCTTCTTGTTCCTTGGAAGTCATGAGTCAAACTTTTTGCCTCTTGCTGAGGTGCCTTTATCTTCCTTACATTTTAGTGACGCCCAGAGTGCCTTTAGTTCAACTGTCTTGGGTGCTCCGGGTTCCTGCTGGGGGCAGCAGAAGGGAGAACTGGTCCATCCTGTCCAGAATTTCTCTCCCACTCCAGCAAAGCAAATCTAATTGCACTCCACTGCCTTTTCACATACTCCCCAGGCTGCTTTTTCCTCTGCTATGCCCAACTTGCTCAAATCCCCTATTGCAAGGTTTTCAGATAATTGCACTGAGGCTGCCCCTTTTAATTACAACTTTTCCCTCCCCTCTTTCAGCCAAGTTATTGAGCCATTTCTCTATATTGCCTGAGACATTTTTCTTTCTCCTTAGCTACGCTTCACTGTCTCACTGAAGACATTGAAACATTTTCAATGCTCTGCTCAAAGAGCACCTGAAGAAGCAAAACATACTGGCTTTTTGCATGCAACCTACATATTACTGTGATATTTCTCTGGTGGGCTGAGAATTGGACAGATGGAGTTAGAATTACCTTGCTTAGCAAAATTGTTATGCTGTATTGATCTAATGCTATGCTGGATTAGGCTGCATGCTGCTCCCTTACTATAAGATAAGCTGTTATGTCAGGTTCTTAATGGTGGTGGTAGAGTTTTGTTTGGATTTTTTCCCACTTAAGATAATAAACTTGGACTTGTGTGGTTTTTCTGGCTGTAATGCAGGCTCCCTATTTGACCTTAAATATTACAACGTTTGCTTCCTCACGTACGACATATCAGTGGGAAAAATACTGTCCAACTTAGTAGTGTTGTGCAGTCATATGCTTAAAGGGACAAATGCCTGCATCTGAAATGCAGTTACAAGTGTGTCAGCTGTGCAGATTTGTGTTGGCAAAAACTCTCCTGTCATGGCTACTGCCCTGCAGAGTCCTTAAAAGGCAAAGTGTAAATTACAAGAGACCGAATTCGAAAAGCATACAGGGGAAATGGAATGGACACCTTCCAAGAAGTATTGCCAAAGATGCAGAAAGGATCAGGACTTAAGTAATAGTACAGCCTATACTGTGGTAGAGATTTGGGAACCACACTGTCACTGATGCCATGAAAGTCTCAAAATCTGTGTGTACTGGAGTGGGATAATCACACCTGTGACTGACTGAAGTCTTGAGGGGTGGGTATATGGTAAATACTGGGTCTGTGCTACTCCTTTTCATCAATATCTTGGAAGTAGTAAATGATGGAATGGGTGTATAAAAACTGTCAGTTTTGTGTTAGAGTGACCTGATTTCTGTTTCTACCTTCTGTTTTTTTCTTAAACAGTATTTCTCTTTGAAGACCTCTGTGCTTTAATTTGGGAGTATATTAAAACTCTCCAAGAAATCTCAGACCATTTAAAGGGAGTGGTGTGTGCTTGTTGAAGATGGTGGTATTTACAGAGAATCTTCATGGATTCTAATGCTGGCACCAGTGCAAGAAGACTGTCGGGAATGGGTTGGCTCTGGATGGTCTTCTTCTTTCATCTAGTCACCTCATTGGAAGGTAAGAGCAGATATTTTGCCACAACTTTAAGGAGTTTTTTGTAGAGGTTAAAAAAAAGAAAAACGTGCTCTCCGGTATGCTTATATCCTAGTCCAGATGAGCATTGAGGACATGTCTTTGACAGCTGATCACTTTCTCTTGGGATTTAAAAAGTCATTAGTATTGTTTCTGGGGGGACAGGCAAGCCCTTTTACGAAGGATCATTAGTGAACATTACTACTAACTATCTCAGAAGTAGCTCCCTCAAAGAATAGGATTTTTTCTCCAGGAATGAGCTTCTTGTTTATCCTTTGCGTGTATTTGATTTTCATGTTCCTGTTCTTGCACCATGTTTGCTTTGTGGGACGATCTCTGGATATTTATACTGTTTGAGAAGACAGCACCCAACAAGCTGAAATCAAGAGTTTTTGTCTCACCTCTGAAAAACTTGCCTCAAATAATAGCTATGGAGATAATGTTTTGCATTAACAAGAAGAGGCAGTTCACATTCAGCCTGCAGAGAGAGGAGGGAAAAAGCACCGAAGGCAGGGTAATGAAAAGGTAGGCAGGGGAAAAGAGGTGCCAAGAAAATGGTAGAAGAAAGAATAGATGATAGAAGGGAGGGCGATGAGAGCAGGAGATAAGATGAGAGCTATGGAAGAGAGTTAGAGAAGGGCAGAGGTACTGTAAACAGTGCCCTTGTTTGTTCCAAGAATATCCTTGCAGCTACATGTGCTCAGTGAACTGTACTGCTTTGTGATGAATGCTCATCTCTTGCATTTCTGAAAGACACTGAAAGAGGAGAGGAGGGAGAGATGGAATCGAAGGGAAGCAAGAAAAGACCTAGAGGAAAGGAAAGGAGAGTAGTGGGAAATCTAATAAAAAGAGGAAAGCTTGTTAAAGCATCCCTTCTCCTAACAGGAGGGAAATGAAGTGTTTGGGGGAAGTTCAGAGACCAAGTAGTTGATGTATTATTATAATACAAATTCTTGAAATTCAGAAATTCTGTGAATTACTGATTTTAAAATTGCATTACAAATTACTGTGTATTCCTCGTGTAACTGGTAGAGAAGCTGAGATTAAAAAGGGAGGAAAATGTAAATTCTCTCTGCAGATATGAAGCAACTGAGTAATGCCTGTACAAATGAACTTTTTTTTTTTTTTTTTTAATTCAGTGCTCACTCCTGAAAGTTTGTAGAGATAAAAGAGTTTAGAAAGTACTGTATGATACAGCTGCAGAGATCACATAGTTGACCTGCCTGGATTAAAATAGGACAGTAAAATTCTGCCTATGGAGAGGAAACAGTAAAGGTGTCCATGAGCCAAACTTCAGCTTTCAGTTCAGGGTCAGGGGAGTCAGCATCATCATTGTGACTGTACAGCATGATCCTAAGTTTGCACTCCAAATCTGATTTGCATCTCAGAGGTAAGTATTTTTGTTGTGGTCAAAATTCAAAGAAAAATTATATGGTAAGGGAGGAAAGTCTGATGATAACTATGTAGAAAGCTTTGCTTTAGTGCAGAGTTGTCCATTAAGAAGAAAAAAGGCCCATGGCTTGTTTGTTGACTCATTATTATATATAGCAGAAACTTGAAATTCAGGTTTCAGATTTAAGTTGAAAAATATAGGGAATATCCAATGTGGTCTTTAGTTTTTGTAGAGCTTCTTAAAAGTATTAGATGGTGTTTAAAATACATTTCACCTTCAACTAGAGAAAATTGACTGAGTGGGATAATCAATTCTTCCTAGTGTTTCTCAGGCATTTGAGTTAAAGTCTGAATGTGAATCACATTTTGTCTCAAACTAAATGTTGTTCAGACTTTGTCTGAAATTTTCTAAATCTTAATGTTAATCATTAGGAAACGAGGGAGAAGCTGCAGAGAGGGGAAGGGTCATAGTCAAAATATTCAGACCATCTTTATATGCATTATGAAGAGAGCAAATATTTCTTAGGCAGAATGCCTCTCAGATAGAAAGAAGGCGACATGCTTTTACAGGACCTAATGGCACTTTAAACTCCCTCATGACTCAGAAGAAGTTCTTGTAAGCAATTGAAATTAATTTGTTGGTATTGGTTTTAATGCATGAAAAGAAGACATTAGACTGCATTCATTCAATACTGCTCTAGTATTTGGACACACTGATTTCACTAGGAATGAGCATGTCTGTGCAAAGTTTTCCAGACATGATTTTTACATCAAAAAATAGCCTGAATGGAAACCTGAGGGAAGACTGCCCTGCAAACAGAAAACATTTTCACACTTGCTACTTTAGCTTTATGAAAGGAAACACAATTGCACACAGGTTTTCATTAGGATCACATTTCTCAGTGTTTATGGCTCTGCAAAAGTTTTTGAGGATTTAGTTTTGAGAGCGTTACTTTTGAGCTTCATGCTGGGTAAAGTAATGGATTGTTCCTTTTTCTAAAAGCTACATAAAGAAATACAGTCGTTTTATTTCTTTGAAAATCTATACATGTATGTAATTACCGTTTATCACTGAATATTTAAGTTAACATTTTAGGTTAACCTCTCTGATTGTAAAAGTTTGTGAAGCATAGAGTTTAAGAATTCCATGTGTGGTCTTTAGTTTTTGTAGTGCTTCTTAGAAGTTTTAGAAGCTTGATGGGCTGCAGTCAAGACAGGTGAGAGCAAGTGATAACTTGTTAATGAAATAGCTCCTGCTAGGGCACTGAGATCAATTTTATGTGGAATATTGGTTTTGCTTTGATGGAGTTATAAATGTCTACAGCTGTAAACACCAGCAGAGTTCATTTTGCAGAACTCATTAAATATGTTCCAGAGGAATGATATGTTCTGCATGTGAGTGACTGCATTTGTTTTACAACAAGCTCTCAAGCCTACAGAATAGCTGGACAATCTTTCTAAGTATCTTCTTGAAATTCAACGTATAGAGAGAATAAGTCTTCTGCTTTGGTAAAACCTCCTTGCATTAAGAGTGTCTCTTTGGCAAAAGGGAATATGGAAGAAAAAAAAGGTAGTGAGGTCAGACATTCTTACTTCATTTTTCCCGTATTTTTTCTACTAATTGGTTGTTGTCTTGGGCTGTTGAAAATAATGTATTGATTGCTCAAATTGGCTTGCCTTTGAAGTGAAGGAAAATGTACCTTCCTCAGATGAAATCTTCAGAGTGAAGAATACTCCTGTCTTTTGGTTTGTTATATGCAGTTTGGTATACACAAAGAAAGGTTTTAATCGGTGTCATTTTACTTCAGGGGGAAAAAAAAAGTGAAATTAACTTTTTTGTTTGATTGCTTGTGATTCACATGGGGTATTAAATCCTGCATGTCAAAAACTTTGCCACATGCTTGGAAAGCCCAGGGCAGAGGAGTATCCTGTTGTAGACATTCAGAAGGTGAATGAGACTGGGCTGGAAGTGCAGTCTGTTTGTAAAGGGGGAATTGACAGGGATTTAGCCTTTTGGTCAGTCTCAGCAGCTCCATTTGATTAGTTTTCTTCCATTATAGATTGCTGTGTAGTTCCTGTGCTAGGGACTCTTATTCCCAGGTTTGTACCATGCCCTGTGTTCAGTCTGTTCCCAAACTGCTGCTTGGAGGCCAGTAGGACAGGATAGACTATTCATGCTGCAACTAACACTGTTTATATTCAAAGCTAATTAAAGTTTCATAGAAAAGGAATGGCATGCCATTGTAAGGTCTCTGGGACTTTGAGTGTATGCTTTGGTAAGATATAAGCTCACTTTTTAAAGTCTATGAAAAAAGGCAAGCAGGAAAACAAAGATAGCCATTAAAAGTCACACTGTGCTATCATCAAAACTAACTGGTTTTGTTGTCAGTGGCAGTTGGACCCAAGTTCTAAACTTAATAATGGGTGTTTGGATAATGAACTTATTAAGCTGTGGAAGAATAGATACTATATTGTATCACTAGGAAAGTTGTAGATAGTAATTTAACTTGATTTCATATGCAAAGTTGGAACCTTTTTTATTTTAATTTCTTCATGTCTGCATTTTCTGACATCAGTAGTAGTGTAACATGCAAATCCCAGCAATTTCCTTAGAGCTTTAACAAAAGAAAGGGGCTGGGAAAGAGAAAAATACACAATCATTCATAAAGCTTTAAAACTGTGTTACCTTGCAAAAAGCTGTGTGTTTCCATATCCTACACCATTTGGCTGTCATTCCTGTCTTTCACAGATGGTGCATAACTCCTGTTTGGAGTGTGAGAATTCCTCCTTGAAGATGACAACTCTGATGTTCTGAGAGTGTCAGCATTTTGCTGTGGCATAGCAAGCGGTTAAATTACCTTATACTTCATGGAACTTATTAAACACATATGCCATTGATTCCAAATAGCTTTTCTAAAATTAATTGCATTTGAGAAGTATCATTGCAGAATAATACAGGATCTTTCATTGCAGGATTGACAATACTGCTTTATACAAGAAAAACTCATTTGTCATAGATTGGTTTTGTATATAATCTATTAAGAGGCGTATTCTGTAGCTCTGAGGCTTGTTTTTTCATGTTAAGTCACAGCTAAATTTTAAGACATTTTCTTTTAAAGAATAACAGCAACTTTTGTGTTGGGTAGTTATGAACAAGTAGGATTTTTTTTTTTTTTTGCTATTTTTGTTAGGTTATTTACTTGTTTCATCAACTCATTTTTGAAAAACAGAATATTTATTACAGTTGCATATGTCATTAGCTATTGGTACATTATTTACTTCACCACAATTGCTGTTTAGTTTTGGAAGAAGTTCTAGTCTGTTTAAGGCTTCCCAAAGGTTTCACTGTATTTTGTCTCCGGATGGTAGACCCCATGCATAAATGTATTTGTTTATATGAGGGATAAAAGGTTCCTGATAAAAGGGTTCTCTCCTCATGCTCAAAGGAACAGTGAAAGGCAGGGGAACCTGAATAACCTAACAGAGGAATTAATGTCCTGACCCAGCTTCTCCCAGAGCTATGGCAGGAGTGTTGTCTGTCCATGGGGTGGGAATGGAACCCATTAAGTAAAGTCAATGGAAGTGCTCTCTGTAACATCTTTCAGATTGAAGGAGATTATTGCCAACAGGGGCATGGATTTATTATGGGATGTATGTAAGATAATCTGCAAAATTTACTGTGAGATTTTTCGGGGAGTAACCATAGGTGTGGAAAGGGAGGATTAAGTGTGAGAAAGTAGAGAGATAAGGGCCCAGTCACATACACCAGCTGCAGGTCAGTATGACTGTCAGGCATCTGATCACCACAGTCTATCCTACCTTCATTTTAAATTCCATTTTTCACCAGTTACCTGGGTGAGGGGGCTTTGTTTCATGTGTGTGTGTGGATGCACATTTATATACCAGCAACTGGAGGTGAACCACAGGTCTTAGTGGCCCGTGAGTCAGCACTACCAGCAACTGGAGATCATGGGATGGATGCAAACAAAGTGCTAGGAACTCTAGGTGGACCACGGTTCATAGCATCTGTGCATCTGTGATGCAAGCAGCTGGAGTGAGTGAGCTTGTATTAGTGAGCCTGTGATCTCTAGATCAAGCCAGACTAGCTTGATGATGGAGTTAGTGGGTTGGAAAGCCAGGGAAAGAGCAGAGTCTGGAGGAGGAATGAGACATTAGTTTGAATGTTTGTGTCTCTATGAGTGAGACAAATATAGGAGTTTATCTAGGGAGGCAAGATCAACTATCAGGAGGTCCAGGTCAGCCATTCTGGTCGCCCTAAATTCTAGGGGTTCTTTAGGAGTGTGGTCTGTGTGTTGTGTATCTCAGTTCACCTGAAGACAAGATGATCCCAGGGCCAACTCCTGGGTAGGCTGAGTGTCAAGGACCACTTCATGGTCTTTGTAGAATTGTCAGATTTTTTTCACTTGTTTGAAAGCCTCTAGAGATTCATGGAATAACAACCCAGGGCTAGCAACTGGGTAGGCTGCACCCTTAAAGCCAGTTAGCAGAGGATCCATAGCGTGCCTCCATGTGTGTGTGAAGGGATGTATCAGTGAGTGAGGCTGACTACTCACACCAGGAGTGGGGCTGCGAGCTTCAGGTGCCAGGAGATGGAGAGATCCAGAGGTCAGGAGGCTGAATCTTTAAGGACAGTTGTAGCAGAGATCTGCATTGTTTATAAATGCATATATATTTCCCACTAACAGACAATCCTGACCAACCAGAAAGGGGAGCAGGATGAGGCTGTTGATGGTGCTCTTTCTGTTTGCATGGCTGCTGAGTGCTTCTGTCTGTGTTGATTTGTGGCTGGCCATTCATAGATGTGCAGTGCCTGCATGTGTTTGTTTGTGTGCCTGTTGGGAATACCAATAACCCTACTATTGGTTGTACCTGTGGCCACGGAGCTGCAGCAGCCTGGCTGGTGTGAGGTTACTGGATTTGATGACTCCTAACACTATTTTTGCACAAGCCCAGGGAATGCTTTCTCTTCTCAGCCTTCTTAGGGAGCATTCACACTCTTCCTACTTGTTCAAGGCATGATCATAGAAGGCAAAACAAGCTCAGAAATGTTTCAGTTCTTTTCAAGTCTGTTAAGCAAGCAAGTTTTGCTGCTTGGGGCATTTAGCTCCATAGCAAAGCAAACTCTCTGAATGTTACCTTTTACCATAGTTGCCTTTGCCTTCTACCAGTGTACATTTGGATATATTCAGAATTCAACTGGACAAGATTTGGAGCAACCTGCTGTAATTTAGCCTGGCCTTGAGAGGGGGGTGTTGATCAAGATGACCTCTGTACCTCCTTTCCAGCTTGTTTCATTCTGTGATTCTACAGTTTTAGTACCAGAGTCTCATTACACAGATAAAGGGATTCTTTCACTCTCTTCTCAGGATTGTCTCTCTTGTCCGTGGCTGCAGTTTGCACAGCTTTGGCTGTATAATTCCCTCTTGCACCACTGCACTGTTAAGACACTGAGGGCAAATGTTCTTCAATCCAGAAAGCTGTTAGGCCATCTCTGCCTCCATGAAGGTTGTCTAAGGGTCAGTCGTCCTTGGGTGAATTGTTGTCCTCTTGCATCAGGGGATCATTTTGTCTGTAACATAAGCGCTTAATAGTCTTGCTTGAAAGTACAGGCAGACCAAAATCTGAGAATCATTAATGTGTCTATTCTGAACAGCCTGATCTGTAATAGCAGCTTCCAGCCTCTGCCCAGTTTTTGTGGATGTTGACGTTACAGCATAATGTAGCCCAAGAGATTGGTTTATGATGTAAATATAGAATACTACTAGCTGAAGTATTTGGGATTTTTATTTCACCCTTTCTGGCCTGCAAGAACTGAGGATACTCAAATGAGAGTTCGGATTTTGCAGAGTGTCATGAACCCATTTTGACTCTTCTATAAAAAGTAGTGTTTTTTTCTTTTTAGTTTAGGGAAGAGAAATACAGGAGAATCGCTCATCAGTTATTTTTACCTTCCTTGAACTAAAATAACACTTGTAATATGAAATTGGAATATCATTCTTCAAAACTGAGATTAAAGCAGGAGTGAAAGAATTGTAGAATTGTCAGATTTTTTTCACTTGTTTGAAAGCCTCTAGATTGCTCAGATATCTTGCCTTTTCCTCATTTTTAATGCAAAGTGGAATATTGCTCCAATGATACCCTGAGATACCTCGATCAGTGTTGCCTCTAGCAGCATCATGGGCTGGACTGAGCCTGGGTCTGAGCTGATCTTTCAAGACGCTTGATTTTGAGCAATGTTGAAAGGGTGTAAGCCGTTTTTCTTTCAGGGTGGTAAATTCAGCTGAACAGATCATTTCTACCTGCACTGAGGAGCAGGAGAATACTGGTCTGGCCCAGCATAGTGAGGATGTGGAATACTACATCAGTCATCATTGCTAATAAAGTATCAGAGTGGAGGCTTTTACCTGTACACATGTAGTCATTCATGCTGTTAAATTAAGAGCACAGCCATGAGTTTGTTTGGCCCGTGGCAAATAGTCTTATCACAAACAGTGCCTACACATAGGTCAGAGGTTAGGATGGGCTGGGGACCATTCCTGGGAGGCTGTTTGGATGCAGCCTTGCACTTCTATGGGTTTGGAGTTTCTAGCCATGGGAACATGAGCCATACGGTGCCTTTTGTCCTGAGAGCTAGGGAGCAGTTTAACAGCTTGTTAGATTTATGAGTGTGCATGCAGCTAGTGTGACTGGGGATGTGATTCAAGGCATACAGCCAGTAGGAGAAGGAGGAAGAAAAAAAATAGTGAGGAACTTTTGTCTGTAGGTTGCGAAATGAGATTTATGCACTTGTGTACTTTTCTTATTTTTCTAGTGGTTTCTGACTTAAAGTATTCACTGTGAAAGGGATAGTTGTGTCTGCTTCAGGCTGCCTTTTTCTGTTTGCTTGTAAAATACTCATGTGCTGGGTAAATATTACCTTGCTCACTGGTGAGAAGTTGTCTGGAGAATATACTTGACATGGTAGAGTATGGGCTACTGAGCAAGGCTTCTCTGTTTTCTTTCTTCTCCATTCCTATCTCACTTTCTGTATGGCTTTCCATGCCCTGATTAACTTTTCTCTATTTTACTTTCTTCCAGAGTTTCCATGGGGTAGAAGCATTATACTTTGGTAAATGGGATACTCAGATCTGATAAGGAAAAAAGTTCTTTCTGTGTTGACAAATGGCCTTGTATATTATTTCAGCATATCAAGGCCATGTCTGGGATCCCAGTGGCAAAGTAATGACATGACACAGTGCAATCCATGTGCCAGACTGTGCAATTGAGAAGGTAATGGGCATGGGGTAATGCCAAGTTCCTCTGCTGCCAGGACAGGCATGGGGAAGACTGAGCCTCAGGGAGGCATAGGCCTTTTGCAGATGTTCTGCTGCTCAGAGGGGCTGTCTGAGCTGAGCTCTCCTTGCGAATTCAGCAGCTCAGCATTTCCTGAGGTCTGTTACATAATTTTAGTGGGGTTGTACTTTAGCTGTAACCAGTAGTTCTTTCCAGTTTCGGCAAGCCAACCCAGGTATTTCGCACTGCTTTTGAGTCAAGGAGCTGCATCCTCAGGGAGGTCTAAAAAGTATAAAGTGTCCTTTAGGAATGTAGGGAATATAGTTCAGGGGAATCAGTGAAGGCTGAGGTCTGCATAAACTTGCTCACTTGATCATGTCTGCTTTAGGATGAGCCTAGTCTTTCCGATGATTAATGTGGAGTGAATCCTCAGGTGTATTGGTAGGGATAGTGACATAAGCAATTCATAAACTGGAAATAAAAACACTGAGGATCTCTCTCCTGCATAAAACATGGAACAACCATTTTATTAAACCTTTGCAAGGTTTAGTGATGGATCATGAATATCATTTGTAAGTAAGCTGGCTGTTGCTGTTAGGTTTTGGGTTGGTTTTTTTTAATCTCTTTTTTGAGGTTTTTTTAAAAAGTAATAAGATCGAAATATGAAAATCAAAATAAGGAAATAAAGCTTTCCAGAATTTCAGAAAAGCCAGTCGATTTGTACAGTATATATCAACACATGTAAATACCTATTCAACTGAGTCATTTTCTTATTCTGACATTCTCTTTTGGAGAATACTATGTTTATAGTTTGTACTGTCAAAATCTCTTCTGTGTTTCTTTCTACCCAAGCAGAGAATAACGTGTGCAAGAGTAGTCAAGACTAGTATCTATCTGTCTGTCTCCAGTGGTAGATTAAATAACAATGGAAATGCAGACTAGATATGGAAATAAACTAGGCCTGTGAAGTTCTGCATGTACCCTACTCTTGAGCAGTGTAATGCAACAGATTATTTAGTATTGGTATTCCTACAAAGGCTTGCAATATAATGCCCATCTCCAGAAAAAAGTGAATCCATTACAGGATCAGCTGGGTCATAGTCTTAAACTCCCAAAGAAGTTTGGTTTCAGAACTGGGAACAAACATGTTTTTGCCTTCTGTCCACACTTACATGTGCAAATAAAATGGGCAACCATAGTTCTAAGGAGTCTGGTTCATGTAGCTCATCTTGTGTCCCACTTTTTCCTTTCCAAAAACAGAGTGGCCTCATCTGAACTGCTCTTTATGATAACTCTTCTCCATGCTGTCAGTGCTTATACTTTGCCTGGGAAAGTCTGCTGAGAATATTGCCAAGCAACTTGAGAATCATGAGTTAGCATGATTATGAGCCTCTGCCCTTGACCTTGTACCCTTGCCCAGTGCCTCTGCCCTTGTCTTGGCCTTTCTTAATTATTAGTATGGACATAACCTGTAGTATTTAATCTCAAAACATGAATGTTTATTTTTGGTGTATGGAAGACAATCTTGTAAGGAATAGATAAAATTTTAGTCTGGCTTGTAATAGCACAAAATACTTTTTTAATTTAATTTTTTTAAAATACAAACAGAAATACTTCTGGATACAACTCAAGAGACCTCAGAGATTGGCTGGATTGCACATCCTTCTGATGGGGTAAGCATTTCCTCTTCTTGACTGTACCTCTGCTGGGAAGGTGTGCATGCATGTGATAAAGAAAGGAAAACTGGAAGCAGTGAGGCTTGGTATATAGATTTTGTACATATGAACAAGTTGAGCACAGTGTGTTGTGTAAAGCCAGATTGTTAAGAGAGAAGGACGCTGAGTGGGATGCTATTGTCACCTCCTTACCCTCCATGCAGATACAGTATAGTATAAAATGAGAATGAGAATGGGAATGGGAATGGGAATGGAATGGAATGGAATGGAATGGAATGGAATGGAATAGAATAGAATAGAATAGAATAGAATAGAATAGAATAG